>JAPMNP010727466.1:0-11926 GCA_029874935.1 Atherina boyeri
GAATGACACGCAGCAAAGGGTCACAGGCCGGGATTCGAACCTGGACCGCAGCTGCAGGCGAGGATCTACAGCCTCCACAAATGGGGCGGGCGCCTAACCCACTGCACCACACACCGCCCCAGAGAAATGCCTTTTAACTGGTTCTGTCATTTTACATCTGTCAGCATACACTCAACACATATTGCCTTTCAGTTCACTTTGCTTTGTGAACTGACATCAGATCTGTATCAACAGTGCTGCTCCAGCGACTAATAAACCTCCTAGTGCCCAGCTCTTCGTCTCTTGCAGCAGTTTGACTGTAACACACAGCTGTGGTATTAACACAGCCACACGTTTATATACAAGTATTAATGACAGCACACAGATGAATAGATGAATGATATGGGATTAAAGGAGAATCTGTAATAAAAAGTTACATTTAAATGGAGGCAGTGTGGAACCCTTAATTACACCTCAGTGTTGCACAAGCTCACACTCGTTTCTTTGAAGAACTACACACTTTTTCCTACCATGCAAATACAACTCTAATAAAGCATTTTAACACAGAGTCTTAACTGTCCCAGCTCCTTTTCTGCTATGAGGATATTATGAGCTCACATCTTGTCAAATTCTACTCAGCCCCTCCTCTTCCTCAGTTAAATTAATGGCATTGCTTTCCTCTGTCAGTATAGCAGATCCATTTGTATCCATTACTGGAAAGATTAACCCATTTCCCTCCTCTTTCCCTAACATAAATATTGTAATAGCTTTATAATTTGGATTTCACATAGTATAATATACAGGAACTGTCTGAAAGAAGATACACTGTCTTTGTCAGAAATACTTCTACTGAAGAATTACTCATAGTACAAGAAAGAGACCATTTACAGATCAAATAGTTTAATTTAACATTTATGTAGTACATTTCTTTAACTGCAGTTTTGCTTAAGATCACAGAATTCTGTTCATAATATCACCAATTTCTCAAACACAGACTGATGTTTAGGTGCAAAATGAGCTGTAGACACATAATCTACATCTTATCAGCATTTAAAGTTGACATCAAGACTAGACAACAAGAAACAACATCTATAGTTCACTTGAAATTCTGATGTGTGATTCAAACTTGTTTTAGGTAGGAAACTGTTCACATTAATTTTTGAGAACATCATCTGGCTTGTTCCAGGAATATCCAATTCAATCTCAAGTACTGGATCAGGCTTCTGATCAAGGTGTTTTTTAATTTGATAGTATCTGGGCCACTGAGAAACCCCAACTCTGATCTCTGTTGTTCTCTCAGCCTACAGAAGCTTCAGTAACTAGCATATCATCCCAGAGACAACCTGCTAAGGCTTTGCACTCATTATGTCATTGATCATATCCATACAAAACTTATCTTCCTACATATACAAGTGAAATTTGCCAGTCATAGTGTGTTGCCAAACCATGCAACGCTCAATGTCACCACAGCAGATAACATAACAGAACAATTACCATTTGATTTACATCAGCTTTCGTTTGTTTTACATCAGCATTTTATTATTCACTTATTTCAAAGTTTTGTTTTTATTTTTTGGGTCTAACGTTTTACCAATACAAGTTAGAATATGTATAATAAAGATTGTCAAAGAATATACTACTTGCATTGTAATTTTGTTGAAACAGATTAGTTTGAAACCAATTGAAAATGTAGGAAAATGCAAGTATCAATCTTTCAATCTTTTTGAGGACATCACAAGCTAGATCTTAACTCTGACTACCTGCTGGTAAGCAGTGCATGTATCCCAGCTGTTTGCACTAAAAACCAAAGCTGGATGAACTGCAGAGATGGTGATGGCAAAACCAACCAAATTGGAGTATTCTGTTTGTGTAAAGACATCAGAACTGAACTGTGTTCCTGACTCCTCTGAGAAATCACTGCAAAGTGTACTCTTCCTGAAAAGGTCAACAGTTGAAGGTGGTATAGAAGATGTTCGTGGCAATTCAGAAAGCAGAAACCATTAGCGAGTTTTTGAATAAAGCACATGCACAAGACCAGCCTACTTGAGTCACAGCTCCCTCCCTGGCCACGCCTTTAACTTTGCTCTTAGCAAACCAATAGACAAATAGTCCCATTATACTTTCACAGCGAATGTATAATAATATTCATATTTTTAAAGCTTTTAATCAGTTATACCTTATGGGGCAGTGAAGCCAATTTCATGGAATATTGCAAAAAAAAATATTTAAAGAAACGTCTTCTATAACACCTTTAATACACTGATATGACCTCAGAGAGTGCAGCCCACTGACAAACCACAGTAAAAGCAATCATCAACCAACATCGCTGTCACTTTGGCCACATACCTTTCCCAGTGTAATGTCAGATAGTCCTGATTTCTTTAAAAACAGAGCAGCCTCTGTTGGTCCCACTCTCCCTGTGTTCCCTGGATCCACCTGAAAGCAAACACACACTCTCAATGCTTTGGGTGATTTAAATCTGAAAAATGTCAGCATTTCAGCATTAAACCTGCTTCAGCTCATCGTCTTACCTGTCTGTAGAAATTCTCATAAACAGGGTTCCCACTTGACAGCTGTGGCACAAACACAAAGTATTGACACTGAAAAGTTATTGTGAAAATTCCTGAAAGCCATAATAAAATAACAGAGAAGCAGACATAGAGCTCTCCTCACGTGCAGCTGGGATCAAGATAACAGTATGGCGCTTTCGGAAAAAAGTCTCTAAAGCTAACTTAATTTTTCATTGAAATAAATAAAAACATAAACCTGCGTGTTCCAGAGGACACAATACACATTTCAATTATCAAGGGACAGAGACTATCACCACTGAGAGCATTGACACAGAATTGTCTCTCTTCACCATCATTCATCACGTTCAACCCTCTTCCCCCTCCTCCGCCTCCTCCTCTTCATCCTCACAGCATCATGCTAGGCTAACTGCTAGCTCCTGTTATTCCCGGACGTCCTCATGTCAGTCCCCCTCAGTCTCGGTGTAATGTGTCGTATTCCAGCGTAATATTACCAGCCTC
Organism: Atherina boyeri; assembly: GCA_029874935.1. Taxonomy (NCBI): domain Eukaryota; kingdom Metazoa; phylum Chordata; class Actinopteri; order Atheriniformes; family Atherinidae; genus Atherina; species Atherina boyeri. Next base: position 3,009 of record JAPMNP010727466.1, read on the forward strand.
ATCGTGTGATGTCCCGCGGGTTAACGGCTACACGGCTTAATGGATCCAGCTGATGCTAGCAGCCGCGACCTAACGGTAAAGTACCAGGCCTTGCTGGATTGGCTGCCCCATTCCGAGAAGCCCCTCGGAGGGAGCTCAGGAGTTGTTCCGAGGTCAGCTCAACTAGAACTTGATCAGTGATACATGCTGAGTCACAGTGGTGTTGATAGTCACCTTCCACTAAGCCAAATTGAGGTAAATGCTGCATCTTTACCTGGGTGAGAGATGTGAGGGCTGCCATCTTCCCTGTTGCTGCGGGAACGCGCTCCACCCCCAACCCCTCTCCAGACGACACGCCCCCTGCTGGACGAAGCTCCACATTTCACCTCGCATCGTGAAGGTGGGGCAGGAGACTGCAGCTTCAGGACCTCAGCTTCACTACTGCTCTGTTCACTCGAATGAATAAAGAGTGGATCTCTGAGACTGCAGAAACACTACTCTGTCACGATTACCTTCCCAGAGACTTCCTCGTGGTCCTCCTGTTGAATTCAGACACATACGGGTTTGTCTTCAGAGTGAATATAAGGGACGATCTAGACCTTTTTTGGATTTATGAGCAGACCAAGAAAAGAGTGACACACACTGACACATGTAAATGAGACATTTAGAAAAAAGTGTATTTAAGAACATTACTGATTTTTACAACTAAAGTGGTCCTCTAATGTACAAAAAGTAGGCTAAAGCAAAATTTGCAAAGGCAAAAGGCTATGGTATAATCCTCCATTGTAAGCCTTTAATCTCACACTGTGCATGAATACTAATACTTAATTGATAATGGTCAAGAAAAAAAAAGTTTTTATCAGTTTCTTCAGCATTCTTGATTAGTTAACTTTATACAGTGATCATATGTGGTGGCTTTATGACTTTAAGATTCTTTTCATGAAACAAATGCTGTCTGGACAGATTTTTATCATCAATGTAGGTCGTTGGCAATATGACGCTCTATGATTTCTGCATAATGATCAAGAGCATGGTAATGTTAATGCAGAACATCACATAGAAGAAGGCTACCTTACATGCTGCATTCACTTGCACTTGAGCATAACACCAACCCAAAACCCACCCCCCACTCATTAAGCCTCGCCATTAATGATAAAGAAAGGGACGCATTTGAGCTCTAAACTCTGGTTACCTCAGTTATCTGGATCAGTGTTCCAGTCTCCACCTTAAAACTGTTAGTTAAACAGTGGCGGCTGATCCTAGTAAAGTCACTCAGCCTGTTTCATTTTGTAAAAGCTCTTTATTTTACACATTGCTTAAACATTTTTACAATCAAACCGCTTCATTCATGGTTGGCAATTTTTTTCTGATCAACCAAAAGAGGAAAGAAGATATGCTTGAATAAATTGCTGATGACTTTCTTCTTTCCTTCAGCCACAGCCATGCTCCAAATGATCATCTCATGCAACAATAGCAGAAACTGTCCCAGTGAAGTACCTCCTCAGTCTGTTATCACCTCCTGCATTAGAAATAAAAATGGCCAGTTTCAAACACTTAAAAAGCAAAGCACATGCTGAGTTTTTTGGTATGTTTGTTCACAATTGAGCAAAAATTTGAGAAAATCAGTAATTAAGTCATCATAACCAACAATGTCACTGCAGTCTTTCACCCTAACACAAAAAAGAAGGAGCAACAGCTTGACTCCTTGCAGCCACAAGATGCAGAGTATGTGGCGAGATGGGACACCGGAAATTCTTCTTTTCTTTTTTTTTAGCAATTCAGTTAATTTTTCTAGATTAACACAACTTTTGGAATAAAGTCAAGGTGTAGTTCACAAAGCATTTGTCCTGATCTCATAATCAAACTTTTTTCCACCTGATAAATAAAGAGCACAGAAAGATCTGATGATGGTTTAAACCTCATCCAGGTGCTGCACCTGGGTCAGTCCATAAAAATACATTTACAAAAGCTAATCACAGCAGGGGCCTTATTCTGTTGTGGCTCATCACTTCTTCCTTATAGCAGACACATTTGACCAAACTTTCAGTGGCTTTGACTTTCACTATTGGTGTGACAGTGATGAGAACAACTCAAAGTGAAAAGATAAAAAAAACAAAACAACAAACACATGCCAACATCCTGACATTCCAACACCACACAGACACAGTAAGTCTTGCCTTAAAGTTATCAGCCAATCACCATCAATATTTGACCTAAATTAGAATCTCAAACAATTAATTGTAATTTGAATTCATGGCTGTGCAGAATCCACTTCCCCATGGCAGCAGCTACATCTATGACTGACGAAGGCAAAAACACCACCTTTCTGTGTGGATGTGGATGAACTGGATCTCGGATATTTTTGAATAAAAAAGGACAAATTTGGAGAATTCCAGCTGAACTTAAATAGAAAGCGGCTCTAGTTCTCAAACGCTGGTGCAACACTTTGCATCACAGCTAACTCAGGTAATAGGAAGAATTTGCAAATGTGTTTCTCTCTTTGTTGCTATGAACTTCACACACACACACAGCATAAACTGCACATGTAGAGTTGAACCCAGGCTGATGATAAAGTCTGCAGCCTTTGAAATGATACTGACATGACCTCTGTCAGCAGCAGATGATGATCATTATGGCTGTATGAAGTGTAGGCAGCAAAACTAATTTTAAACAGCACATTTTTATCATCATAATCACCATCATCACTATCATCACCATCATCAAACCACAGGCACTATCATGAATAGAAATGTCTTCTTCCTCCCAGAGGGCATGAGCAGGGCTGTGGTCTTCTGTGCAGCCCTCCGCAGGTGCAGCAGGGGTTGTTTTACTCATCGTCCCAGGTTTGTTGGAGCAGGAAGTTAGCTGCCAGATTCTCGTTCTTCTCGCACGCAAAGTAAGCCTGGATGACTAAGCCCTCAGGGAAGCCCAGTGCTTTTAACTGGAACACAATCAACATGTTAAGTTATTAACAACAGTCACACAGCTGCCTCTGACACATGGAGTCACTGCAGGTTACACAAGGGAACACCATCCTTCCTACAGACAAAGATATCACATTCTGAGACCGCAGTCTGGACACTGACCCTCTCTATGGCCTCCTTCTCCTGTGGGGTGACATGGATATAGTTGGTGTGCGGTGACCCCTGGACTTCCTCCCCTTGTCCTACTGTGTCTTCAACTTCTGGGTCATTTAGCATCTGCACAAAATTGTCCTGGTGCTGTGTGATTTGCTGGAAATAACCAAACAACAACATGCATGTTCTCAGCTCATAACATCTGATCAGGGTTTCAAACTGTGGTGGGTTGGGCCACTTCACTTTCTCACAGTAACAGTTAAATTTCATCTTATAGCTTTGTGATTATGGTACCTGCAGCAGCTGTGGGTTGTCTCTGCCCAGCTGTTGCAGCAGGGCTGGTAGGAGGGCCGGGTTGTGCTGAATGATTTGTCTCATCTGGTGAAACTGGGGCTGGTTCCTCAGAAACTCCAGTGGGTTGCCTGTGGGGAAAGAGCTTTCCCCTGCACTGGGAGGCAGACTGCCAGATACTGGCCCTGCTGAGGAAAGACATACTCCAATGAATGTGTTTAATTCCTGAAAGCTTTATCCCGGGGAAACTATTCATTTAATGTCTGTTTCTGAATAGCTTAGTTCAGTAAATGTCTTAAAAATGTGAGCGAATGCTTTGTTTGTCAGCACTAATTTACATTCAGTGTTTCATCTACCGTCATGTACCAGATGTCCACAAAACCTACCTCAAGCAACTATAAAAACCTGTCGTTATATTGAGGGAAGTGTTTTAGAATTTTTAATGGTCTTTCAAATTTTTCTAAAGCACATCTTCAAAATGTGACATCAAAAGAACCTTGATGGAAACTCAGCTAATGGTCACATTGGGGAATCTGTGGGGAGAGCCGGCTCACTGTAGGTGACTCCTTCTGTTACTGAAGCCCATTATTCTTTAATGCTTTTTTCTGCACCCCACTGTAATGCTTTTAATCTTTTATGTAAAGCACTTTGAATTGTCTTGTTCATGAATTGTGCTATACAATTAAACTTGCCTTTCCTATGTTCACATAATGGACACAGAAGTGTGTTCTTACTATCAGAGGCTGCTGGGGGCTGCTGTGGTTGTTGTATGGCAGGGGTAGAGGGGTTGGATGGAGCGCTTTGTCTAACAGGATCTGGAGGGGGTGGGTCAGTGGCCTCTGCAGGAATACCCTACAGGACATAAAAATATACTATAAACCTAGATACAGCAGAAAAGGAGGATTCAGGAGCAGAGCAAGACTTACCATGAGTAGATACTCCACTGCTCTATCTGGGTTGTTGTAACTGGCTCTGAGTGCAGCCACCACCTGCTCCCGTTCATATCCCATAGACATCATCTCTGACACCAGGTTTTCATAGGCCAGACCAGTCACTGCACACACAACATAAGCAATGTATGTCAAACTTATTAAATATGTCATTTAAAACAAGCAGTGCATCTTTTCAGCATACTGAACGCCTGATATACAAGTTTTTTGTCTCCTTTCAGGAAGCTAAGATGATTTCATCTTTGTGTCTTTTCCACTGATGTCTGAGGTTAATAGTTGATTAAGCCAGGTCACAAACGAATGTGAGTCTGTTTTACTGCACTGGTCAGCTCATTAACAGACATTTAACCCAGCACTTCAGCTCTATTAACTCAGAATCTGTTCATCTTAGTTTCCCAGAATGATTCTGGTTCTTACAGTAAAAAAACAGGGGACCAAGGAAATGACCCCACAGGAAAAGGTTATTTTGGTCCACATGCAGCTTTAGTCTCAGGGACCTTTTTAAAAGAACTAAAAGGTTCCCCGTAGAATACTGAATACAGAATACTGTAAGTCACTGATGAGAACAATCACTTCACTGCTCTAAATCATGACCTTCCCAAGCAGACTCCAATGTTCCTCGGTGCTTTAAAGATACTCAATTCCATCTTTCTGCTTCTTTGCGTTAAATTAGTGAAGAGTAAGTGTATATTGCATGAAAAATGCTATATAAATAAATAAAGTTTAAAGTATATTAATCCAGCGGAATTTCCAATAAAGCTGCTCACATTCACATATTTTTCTGTTTCATTTGTCAAAAACAGTGACTGAAAAGCAGCTCATTAAGATTACGTGTCAGCTTGCGGTCACATACTGTAGAGCATTTCAAGACTGTCGCTCTATAACCACAACCTCTGCAAGATAAACACTTTGTTAACTGGCATATTATGGCAATTTCAGTTTACATTGCAGTTTGTGCAATGTCAAGTGATGTGAGGGGTGAGGCTGTAACAATATATAAAGCAGAGAAACAGACATAAACTGAAAAATGAGTGGCTATTTATCTAATGCTTTGATTATTTCTAAACTGATCTGATAATAAAACAATCGCAAAATAAATTTAGCTATTACATGATTTATACTCTTATTTATCATTTATCATCTGCAACAAAATCTGCCATTTTTCATTCCAGTAAGGAGCCCTCAACAACACCAATCAGTTATCGGTTTTTATTTCACATTTCCTTTGTTAGCTTATCAGTATTTTTGTCTTTACTGTTTTATTTCAACACATTTGTTACTTCCACCCTTGCAGCCACTTCCATGAAATGATAAATGGCAGATTTCATGTTACAGATGAGAAATAATGCATTTAACTCTAAGGCTAAATGATAAAACATGGCTTGTTATTCATAGTATTGCAACTGTTTTAATCAAATCAACTTTAAATTGGTCAAATTACTTGATAGTTGAATCCCTTGTTTAATTATTAAAATAATATCTATGCTATATTTTAACTACCAGACTCAGGAACAGCTTCTTCTCCCTGGCTGTCAGACTGCCATATGCCAGATAGACAAACCCCAACCATCAAACTGCCACATACAAATGCACACACCCACACATCAATGCCATCTAAATAGGCTACTGATTCGCACATAAAAATTATTTTTCTTTTTTTCTCTTTCTTTGCATATTTATTTATTTGTTTATTTATTCATTTATTTATTTATTTATTTATCATTGCTGAGACATAACAAGAAAGCCAATGCATCAAAATGTCATTCCCAAATTGCATTGCTATGTAATTTGTGAAATGAAAATAAAGAAAGTCTAAGTCTAAGTTTATTATTCATATGCATTTGTCATTTTTTACATAATCTCCATAAAGTAAAGTAAATTAAACACCAACAATCTTCAGCTTCTGCTACATCTGATAAGATAGTTCTGGAGTGTTGTATGACAGACACAAAATGAAAATATTTACCAAGTATTGATGATGCTTCCTCAAAGAGACCCAGTTCATCAACAAGGCTGAGAGACAGAAAAAGCAGAAGAAACACTGTGAATCAACATCCCTCAACATAACTTTTCATTTGGGCAGGATTTATACAGACACGATGCATTAAACACTATCAGACATTTGACTGGATGGTGCCACCAATAGTACCTAAAATGTTCTCCACCTCCCATCATGGGTGACTTCCATCAAAACCGTTACAGAGGGAAAAAGTATGCCATATCATGGCAGCATTGGAGGATTGGAGGACAAAAATCTGGCTGCACACTATCTAATAGAGACCTTTTATGAATGTGGGGACAGAAAATTTGTGAGGATGTTGACTCCGATATCACTGACACTTCCCACTGAGATTAGCAACATCCCGATTTTCTTACCCAAAATGCATTGGGTGTGGCATCAACTCTCCAGGAAATGACTTTTCTATCTTAATGCACCCCATGATGAACAGGAAAAGTCTCCTCAGCTAACATGGCTAAAAGTGATACAGATTGAAAATGTTTGATTTCTTTTAACAGATGTGAAGTTTCCCGTCAAGGTTACACAACTAATAAAGAAACACAAAACTCCAAGAACAATCTATCTTATATGACTTTTGTGCACTGACTGTAAATGACTCAGGGACATGCATGCTGGGCTGCTGAGTTAATGGGTCAAAATGTTACAGATTCAAGTCAGTACCTCAATTCCAGCTGAGATATCAGACAGAGTTGTTGTAGAACGGATTAAGGAAATAAACTCTCAGAGTTCAGTGAATTCCACCCACCTGGAAGCAGAGGAGTGGACTGGGGCAGTGGCAAGTGTTTCGCTGTCAGGGGCTTCCTTTGGTTTTTCCTCTGACTGGCCAGCAGGAGGTGAGGCTTGAGCATGTGTGTTTTCTGGGACAGGGAGAGGAGATTCAGAAGGAGCAATTGACTGTGCTGCAGGCAGGGCTGCAGTAGCTGGTGCTGGAGGACCAGACGGTGGTGCTGCAGCTGTGGTTGAGGGTGGCACTGGCACTGGCACTTGACCTGGGGCTAAGGGTAGTGCTGGAGCTCTAGCTGTTGCTGAGGGTGGCACAGGAGCTGTGGCTGAGGGTGAAGCTGACACAGGAGCTGTGGCTGATGGTGGCACAGGAGCTGTGGCTGAGGGTGGCGCTGACACAGGAGCTGTGGCTGAGGGTGGCACTGAAGCTGCAGTTGTAGCTGATGGTGGTGCTGGAGTCGCAGCTGTGGCTGAGCTTGGCACTGGAGCTGTGGCTGAAGGTGCTGAAGCAGCTGGAGCTGGAGCTGGAGCTGGAGCTGGAGCTGTGACTAAGGGGGGTAGTGGAACTGCACTCTGATGGGGAGCTTGCTGAGTGGCCCCCTGTGAGGGAGGTGCTGGTTTAGGCTAGAAGAAATTCCACAGCAGAATATTAGAGATAGGGCAATGATGACCGAGAAACAGAAACATTTGAGTAGTTAAATAGCCTCAATTAATCTGATCACTTATAAAAGGTCAGGTTAAAAAAAACTACATAAAACATGGAAATATTCCCACGGCACTGATCTCAGAACACTGACTGGAAAAGTCTCTGACTGCTGTTTGCTATTTGCCAAAGCTGGAGAGCAAAAGTACAAACAAGAGTGTGTAAACTGCCCCTAACCATGTGTTTCTTGTATAACCACCAATGAACAGAAATAAACAATCTTAGTTGCTGATATATTGTCTGAAGCCAACAGCAAACTTAGCAGTTAGTTCTTAACATGCAAAGAGAAGCTAGTAAGATGAGTGACAACACAGAGGGACAGGCGATAGTGCAGAGGGAGGAGAGGCAGCAGGTCAGTGAGCTCAGCAGGTTTTAATCAGGGTCTGCTGATACCCAAGGAATTCAATGTATATCGTGTCTAATTACAAGCTGCTTCGACTGTGAAGCAATGATCAGCACCACCTGCACTGTTGTCCTCTCTTTGGGCTTGTCACACACTTTTGTTTAATCCTTACAAGCGGTTTTTGTTCCACTGAAGGCAGTGACAGACACTAAATCTTCAACTGAAAAAAAATCAGTGAAATAAAAATAATGTTTCCTTTAAAAAGATTAGAACAGCAGAGGAGTGAGGAGGACATAGCTGTCTAAAACCAACACTACGTAAGGAGACACCAACCTTAGTAACCATGACCACCACGAAGTTTTTCTCATCGATGTTGTACGTTTTCAGTTGGGTATCATCATTTAAGATCTTTCCTATGACAACAAATAAAAATGTTTTAGGACACAACTGAGACAAAAAAATGTATGAATAAAAAAAGAGTTCAAAATACTTGACAGCATTAAACCCGGGGCCATTTTGTCAGACTAGATACAGCATACAAACGTTTAAAGCTAATTTCTTTCATCAGAGTTAACCCTCTACAGCAGTGGTTCCCAACCTGGGGTCCCCTAAAGAGCACAGGGGGTCCCTGAGGCTTTGACTGTTCAGAGTGTTGTGGAAATTACAATTACAACAGTGTGATTTAAATGAAGACAATGTCCACAGAGAGTCAATCACTTAAATATTTTATCATTTTGGTGTTTCATTCACACATGGAGCAAGAGTCTCGGGAGACTGAAAACCACCATAAAACCAAGCATGATTTCAACATTGGTGGGTGTGTGTGTGTGTG
>JAPMNP010727468.1:1860-12584 GCA_029874935.1 Atherina boyeri
GCATAAAGACACTCATCAATTTAAATCAGCAGGGTTCCAGGACCTCACCTTTTCTCTGCCAGATGCTGAGTGGTGAAGGCGTGTTCCTCCCTCCTCTTGTCCATTCATCACACAGGGGAAGAAGACACCCCTCCAGAGGCATCATGGGTAATCTTGCATGGCCGGAAACGTGGCGATGGTGAACGGATGGCGGCAGGGCCCTTTGTTATTTACTGCTCACTTAGCCCCTCTGCACCCCGACACACATGCAATTTATGAGGACAATCGTTGGACCCGCCGCGCTCCATTGGAGCACTCCCTGATGGATGTATATGGAGCCGGGAGAGGAGAGGGAAAAGAGGGAGAAAGGCAGAGAGAGTAAGGAAGACAATGATTGAGGTTGTGGTGTCATACAGTTTTCATTACCATAAACTAAGCTTCATAACAATATCATCAAAAGAGTGGGTAAGAAAGATCATTTTGTATGAGAACAGTGTTCATTCAGTTAAAAATATCCTAGACATGAATTTTTGTGCAGTTACCTGAATATGTTAGGGAAGTGCGTGGAGCATCTGACGATATGAACTCAGCTACCTGCTTGTATGTCTTTTCTGAAATGCCACCAACACCCCAAATGTCACCAGAATGTCAGCAGCTCCACTGTCTGTGTTTGAGCTTTTTTTTTTTGGGCAAATTCATTTTACCAGATACGTCTGCTCCTCGCCTTGTCCCTGCCTCTTTTTGTCCCGTCTGTACAACCGTCAAACCTCCCCCGTGCTCTCCTCTTGCTTTGTTTTTTTTTTTTTGTCCTAAGGCAGCACGCTTCTCGTGCAGTAAATGTTCAGTCATAACAATCCATTAGAATAATCACTGATAACAAGTCCATTTTCATAAAAGAGAGGGATTAATGAGCTTAACCCTACTTATGTTCCATCCATTTTATGCTGTAAATCAATAATCCAGTAAAACTGTTCTCCAGTTGGGCAACAAAGCTCCAAGAACAGCATCCTCTCTCGCTTCATGAGTTATGTGAGCTGCCCTGCTATCTCCTTTTGTTCTCTATGAAGTTTTCTTTGGGGATTGCCAGGACCAAACGCATGTATTTTTAGTATTTTCTACACAATCTGGTGTGAAACAACATGAGGGATTGGTGAGATTCCAAGAAGCAGAGAACACACACAGGAAGGGAAGGGAGGAAGCGAAAGCAAATGAGTTGAGAGGAGGAGTGATGGGGCCGAGAGAGCAGGGGAGAACATGAAATGCATGGGAGTGGGCAGGAAGATGGAGGAGACACAGCAGTGGTGAGGTAGACAATTTTACAAGGCTTTGTTTAATCAGCCTTTCCTCCCTCTGTATAACTGTGCTCTAAGGTATAATTGTTCTCTCACATCCTCTCTCCACTCCTTTGGTTCGTTTAGATTTTAATGGCACCAAAATGAAAAACTTTCATTTATCTTTTGACAAAATCATTGGGTTATTTGCAAAAATCTTTTTTTTCAGAACTTAAAAGTAGAACAGAGCCGAAACTGCTCTTTTACTTCCACTCACATTAAAAAGCATTTCTCTCAATTTTTATGCTTCAATAATATTCAGAAATAACACATATCACAAATTACATTGCAGTCTATGATAATTTTAATATGAATACAGATTTGTGTGAACTATTTGTTTTTCTATTGCCTTCATGGCCACTTTAAAGCATATCTGCCTCTCCAGCAGGTATTAAGAAAATGCTTTCAACATACTCTATGTGGATTTATTGTAACTATTCACCATTGTTTACCTTCATGGAGTTTTCTTAACTGCCTCATATTGCAATAAAGAAACTACACTTAAAGGTATGGCGGAGGATGTTTTACTTCCGAGTGGATCATCAAGATGATTGGTCCTCCTAATTGTCAATCATTTTGGAGAATTTTACTAATACTGTCATACATGCTCTTTCCTAGGATAGTTTTCACTTTCTGTGCATGCACACTTTCAAAAAGTGTCTTTGAAGTGTATGAGAAGAAGNGAAAGGCCTCAGAAGAGAGAAACAAGACCAGTGTTGCGCATGCACATTTTTTTAAAAAAGTGGAGAGGGCGGTTCTTCAAGAAAATCTTCCGCCATACCTTTAAGTGACATGTCTGTAAAACTGATAATTCTTTAAAACTATCCATTCTATAAATACACACCAATTAGTTACACCTCTGATAAGATTTAGCCACATATTGAGTACAGTAGGTTGCCATCTTGCTGCCAAAAGAGCTCTCACCAAACAGGGTGTGGACAAGAACATCTGGGAATGTCCTGGAGTGTTTGGTACCAGGATGTTAGGATCTTTGTGCTTCCTACAGAAGCAATCAGTTAGGTAACTGTAGAGCTTCATGTTCTTTGAGGCCTTCCTAAACAGGGACCCAATTCTGCCCTGCTGAGGGATGCTGCCACTGTAGAGGAGTGTGAGTGGTATACTAAAAATCTTAAGATGGTATATAACTTATAACAGTGTCACAATGTTGTAAATGTCAGGGTGGAGGTTTTTCCAGTGCATTACTCAGGTTTAGCTATTACTGGTCTCAGTGTTGTTGCAGATCAGTGTTAGTGTGATATAGCTTCTTTACAGCTGATATTTATGGCCAGCTGATCTGGGAGGCTACCTGGTATAGAATATATATTTAAAAACAGTATGACCTTTTTAACAATACATGATGTGGTGGTGGCCCACTGTGTTGACAATATGCCCTGCTGGGATACCAATAGAAAATCGATTTGCAGATATGTGGTGAACACACACTCTCTGGGTGCCTTTTAATGTTTACTGATCACTATACCCAAATAAAGAAGTATAGCTTATGTCTAAAACTTTCATGTCTGAGTGAAGGATGGGACTGTGGCGGTGCATTACAAATGTAGGATTTTTAATCAAGACATCCTGTTTAAATAGTCAATAAGAAATTTCCCCTTTTAAAGTGACACTCCACCATTTGGGCAAATATGCTCATTTTCCACCTCCCATCGAGTTAAACAATTGAGTTTGACCTTTCCCCTGTTCGTCCAGCAGTTCTCTGAGTCTGGCGACCCCATTTGTGGCTTTAGTTTAGCAGGAATCATTGAATCGGATTAGACCATTAGCAATTAGCATTAGCTGCTAACGGCCTAATTCGATTCAATGATTTATGCTAAGTCTGAGTGTGGCAACCACAAACGGGGTCGCTAGACTCAGAGAACGGCTGGATGAACAGGGGAAAGGTAAAACTAAATTTTTCAACAAAGTGGAGGTGGAAAATTAGCATATTTGCCCAAATGGTGGTGTGTCCCTTCAAGGGGATTTTTAAGTTACTTTTATTTTCATTCGATATATGGTGAGGTTTATTATTTTTTCAGCCCCTAGCAATGAGAATAGTGGCACTGTCGCTTCGCTTCTGCCCTGGCTGGAGAGGATGTGGTAGAGTTGGGTTCAGCGAAGGGTTAATTTGAAACACGATTGAAGCATCAGTCTGGTCAGCCGCCTGCAGCCCAGGCTGGTGGTGTCGTCTCTCCTCGCTCCTTGCCTCCATCTCTGTGGTGCACTGAGAGAGTGGTAAGAGAAAAACAGTTGGCAACCTCTGTGGCTCATATTCTAGCACCAAGCCCCAACACTGTAATGCCTGCCTCAGCAACAATCTCTGCAACAGCATTTAGAATAGGAGGTAATAGCCCACAACATACCCTGACACTGCATTTATTCCAAAAATGTAGGCACATTTGAATGCAATAGATATCATTCAGTCGTTTTCCATATTTAAAATGATTATTCCTTTAACTACATCTGCTACAAGATAATTTCCTTCAAGTTCATATGTGTTTTAATTTGACATAGTCTACAAGATCCCACATTAAATTTAGGATATGAAAACATATGTGTATTTCATCCTTTCAGACAGTTATTTCCACATGTTCTGCTCATATACCATCATAAAAGTTCAGTTTTGTGCTTGTTAGATAACATTGTGGGCAGGAATAGTGGGAGAATTTAATCCATGCTGTATAATTGAAATAGCAGCTTCATTAGAATAAGTGTTGCTAAATTTTTAAAGATTTGCAATATATTACAAATGCAGTGGAACATCCTGAGAGTCCAACATGAGTTCAGCATTCCCAGATGAGATGAGGATAAGAGACCAGTAGTAAGAATGAAGAACACCAGAGGCCATCTGCATGTGTTTTTAAACAGCCCGTCGCTCGGCTCCAAATCCCAAAAGTGGGAAAGAATCCAGCAATCAAAGCGCATATGGCCAACGACCGGTGCCTGAATTATCCTTCAAATGTAGGTTAATGAATTCAGGAGCAGACTGTGCTCATGAACATCATCTTTAACAACCTGACAGACACACCTGCCAATCTGCGATGGAACTCTCTGCGGGAAGATGTGGATTATGAGTGAGGAGGGGGTGTCATCGATTAGCACCTCAAAAGAACAGCCCCGTAGTTGACAGCCCCACCTTCGATGCTGGGTTGCTCAGGGCTAGTTCCCTCATCAGAGACCACCAGGAGCTAATGAAACACACTGAGAAGGTTATTAAGAAATGGGCACCTACAGCAGGGCCCTGTGCCTGATACCTTAATTATAACCACTGTTTGTGGGTATCTGGACCTTTAGATATCTGTCGGTGGACGTGTGCAAACAAGCCTGCTACTAATTAATGGGTGTTTGTATTTGTGTACATGAGATCACATGTATACTTTTCTACAGATATATAAATTATTGTGTGTAGTTGTAAGAAACACAGCTGCAGGGACAAGGTATTATTACTCTGTCTGTGTTTGCCCTTGGATATGCGCCACTACCTTTATGGCTGTGCCAGTGCAAGGCTCTAATCAAACTAGGGCTAAATGCAAGAATTTGTTGATGCTGCTGCTGATTGTTAAATTTAGCTGTTTATTGATTAATCAAACCCGTCTAACACGGAGCAAACATCAAAAATCTGAAGCCGTGTTACGTCTTTTAAAGGCCTCCCCTGTCAGCTCAGCAAATGAATAATACGATGCAGATGGCCCAAGTGTTTATATTGGTGACAGACTTTTCTACTGCTGATTACCCATTGCATTCTGGAATTACATAAGCTTGTCACATGAACTGCGCTATTAGAGGCTCCAGCGTCTTTTATTGGGAGTCCAAGATGGCTTTGCCGCATTAAAGCAACACCACAGATGGTGGTGCCGTCATCAGAGAGTGGCAGCATATTGTTTATGACAAAAACAAGATAAGGAATTAATTCCGGATGCTATTGCTTAAGAAATGAAGATATCTGAAGGTGAATATTTATTTATTTTAATTAAGTTAATCACAAATGACAGGAACTGCTTCCCTCTCCCCTGTTGTTAATTACATCCACGTCTACACCACAGGGCTGATGCCATAAATACAGATGTCAGATATCTGCACGGCAATGCTACTTACAGCTTTTGCTTTCTTTTCCATGTGCACATTTCTATGCAATCATACAAATAAGCAAACTCGGGTTTAATTATCAGCATCACGAAGTAAATGGGGCAAAAGTTCTGCAATAGTGTGGATGGGATGTGATGCAAGATGTCTTTCTTCTCTCACTTCACATATTAGCAGCTGTTAGACAGTCTCTGTGTTATACAACAGCGATGAAATATGTGTAATCCCTAGAAATGAAAAAGACATTATCTCTCATTGTGCTTCATGTGTCTTTGTCCAAAGCGGCCCAGTTCGACCTGCTGAGTGAGCAAACCTCCTCTCTCTATCTTTTTCCTTCATCACATTCACTTCTGCTGCTGCAAATGGGATGGCGACCAAGGGGTCTGCACTACAAGCAGCAGATTAAAGGATTACCATTAATTAGATGTCAGGGACAGAGAGGGGCTTTGCCTGTCTTGGCCATGATACAATATCTGTTAATCTGCTGCACTCCTGGATAAAAAGAAATCATTCCATTGGCAGAAAAAATAGGAAAAGAGGGATGGGGCCAAGAAAGAATTGAAAACAAGAACAAAGAAGGAAAGACGTAAGGGGTGGGTTAAGGGATTGAAAGGAGTAGAAAACAGCAAATATGCACTTGAGTGTACATTGAGCTTTTTCTTGTAGAAGAAAAGCAGCTGGGAATAATAGGACTCAAAGGGGTGAAAGACACCAAAAAGAAGAAGCAATGAGTTCATAAAAGGCTGATCTATAGAGAAACAAGAGTCTAAAAGAGATGGATGAAGTGGCAGAGGCTTGAATGAAGAGCAGGAGCTCAAAAGAAAAATGAAACGGAGCGTGAAATATTTACATCATTTAGCTTAACTTTGGATATCACTGCTGTTATTATCTATTTTCATTTTGTGTGCTTGGCCAAACATCTTGCCCTGCAACACTTCCTCTGTATGATTCTCTAAAAAAAAAGACAACAAAAAAATAAGCAAACCTTAAAAGAAAACAGGCTCCACAGCTGGATCCGACAGATACAGTGTTCTTTTGTATACATGTGCCACTCTTGATTCTAGCATCGGTCAGATGGATAGCAAGTCAGTCAGGTGATTGACAGGTGACTGGTCCAAGTTTGATAAGGCAGCATTCTATAATAGAAGTCCTGACCCTTACTTTTAGTGCTATTAACCCAAAACAGACTGCCTGTGTTGACTTCATCATTCCTTGACAAGCAGTTTGATGCTGTGCCTGAGGCCAGGTGGGGGCAGGCCACTGAGGTCCTGTTAAACACCCGCCTTCTGCTCAGCAGATAACACTCGCCCTGTGGACATCCTGGTTCTGGGCAATGTTTGGACAGATCACCCACACGGAGCCTGCTGATGTGTAGGGCTTATCGTCGGTTCATGATGACAATGTTGCTTATGGGAGATGTGTAAACTAAATTTGACCACGAAATATACAATCGTGTGTTTTGTTGAGTTAGCAGAAGACCTCAAGGCAATTGCAAGGTAATAAATTCTTGCTCCAATGAGTAGCACCTAATGTAAATTTCCGTTGTGAAAGGGTAATAGATGGAGAAGGGCTGGGACATCATTTACTTATGGCCAGGCATAGGGCATTCCTTCTATTTGGGCAGAGGGACTGTGGGTGCCCCCATGTGAGCCCCACTCGCCTGAGACTCTAATTACTTTGGGGACCTGGAGAATTCAAAGGATTTAGATATGGGGGAAAAAATTTCTAATTTACTGCACCACTTGATGTTTGTCTTCCCTTTTGGAGAGACTTGTTCTTTGAAAAGCAAACAGACACAAAATGCACATTTGTGCTTCTTGATAAAACTGAAACATTATTAGAGCTCTGGCTCTGCTGTGTTTATCCCTGGGGAGTGTGTGTAGGTGTGCGTGTGTGTGTGTGTGTGGATACTAATCTTCTGGACAAACACAGTGTAACATCAGCTCCCCACACACTGCCAGAGCTATCTTCATCTAGCAAAGCTCACCTCCCGCCTATCCGCGGACATTGCTTCTCATGCTGTTGAGCCACTGCCCCAAACCCTGGTGCACTGGGAATGAATGACTTCTCTTAAATATAAACCTGTGTTACTTCTTGATTAAGTCGTATCTCATTCCCTTTTATCACACGGTTGTTAAGACATTTACACAGACTTGTGAAAAATTCAATGATCAGTTCACATTTGGGAAGATGTTCTGCACAAGAACTCAGAAAACGTCTGTGGGCCACTTTATTATGCAAATAATATTTTAATTCCACAACTTTTATGTAATGACAATTTATTAATCAAACTCAAATACTATGAAGTGAAGAGAAATATTCATTTTTCATTAGTTTGTGGCTTAAATTATATCTTCGCCTGATTGAGATCAGTCCCCTGTGGACTTAGGAAGGTGCTGTCTAAACAGTTTAAAACACGGCTTCCTTGACAACAGAATTTCTGAAGCATGATAATCAGAAACACATTTTGGTTGTGAGGTCAACCGATAATAATTGCCTGGCAGGTTGGTCAATTAACACTTCCCCCCCTACACACATGTTTGGATCTGCATGCTCATGTTTATGTTTTACCTTTATATAAAGGTTCAGAAAGGTGTTAATTTGTTTCCTTTCCTTGATTTAGTCAGACAAATGCAAACCACATCCATGATATTACTATATCAGATAAAGGGGGATGTGTATGTTTCATACTTAGTAACCATGGCATGCTTTGGAATTATGAGGCCACAAAAGCTTAATTCAAGAGGTTACAGTGTTTCCAAGTAAAAGCATTGAAAAAGCTTGATGGTAAAATGAAGATTTAATAAAAACAAAAAATCCGCAATGATTCAGTTGTCGTCAGTTGAGAGCCTCCTTACACAAAAGCAGAGGGCCATGACCAATGAAATGAGAGTGAGAGAAAATGGATTGTAAACTTTCCATCATCTCCATTCTCTCCTATTTAACAGGGGAGATATTTTGCTCTCTCTCTGAGTGGCAGAGACCAGTAAAGCCACAGTGTTTTACAACCTCTCAGGTCAGTGTTGACAAAGATTGGGCACCAGAGAGGCCTGCTTGAAAGTCACAAAGTCATGGAGGACAGAGAGTGGGAGTTTGCAGAGTGGGCCTTCTCCGTGTTAGTAATGGTTTAAGGCATTAACGCCACACTTTTGCAATTTAATTGAGCATGTGGTGAGCTACATGTCAAACGGCAGGGTCCTTCAAGGTGGCATTTGTTGTCAAAGTTAAGATTGTGCTTGACTTTGTATGCCCATGTATATAAAGGTTGGTTTGTGTGTGTGCGCCTTACCTGGGTGGGAGTGTGACAGACAGAATGAGACCTCTTAACAGAAGGTGCTGGGGAAACAATCAATACTGTTTACCCAGGTGTGCGGCTACAGCCCTCTCTCGTTATGTGCCACAAGGGAGGGCGCTGCTGAGTCTGGCTAAGGAAGAGCCGGGGGGACATGAACACACATTCAGTGACGTGGACCTCTGCTGTCTTTTTTATAATATGTGACAAGATAATGGCTCTATAGCAGCCCTGAAAATATCCCCAATGGATTTATTATCCTTGTGTATCTTTTTCTGTGATGTATACTATGTTCTTTTTTCTAAGAATCCCTATGAGCAGAAACACAAGAAATCCATTCAAAGTTGCCTCTATTTTGAATGTAATGGTGTTCGAAACTATGAGAGACTATTCGTGGATGCTCTACGAAGCACATGGAGAAAAATGAACAGAAATACTTACCTGCAGCATCCCATGACATTGTAAAAAATAACCAGTTTAGTCCCTATTATCCACAATCCCAAAGGTGCTATTGGATTAAATATAACTGTGAAAATAATAGGGCACATTTTAGAATTTAATAATGTAACCCAATCCCTCTGGGCATCAGATTCTTGAACTGAGACTGTTGGACAGTTTCTGAAAAAGCTGCACACCATACCCATCCATTTTTTTTATGCATGCTGCCAGTAAGCTGTGCCAAAGTGCTGATGTCCCTCATTAGAAAAACCGTATCCAGGAAAAAGTCCAACTATTGCAAGGCCCGCGTGGTCACAAAGATGATGCTGGATCCAGACAAGAGATTTGAAGGTCAACAGGAAATACTGATTGTAAGAGATTTAAGATTGCGGCCAGTGAAAACCAAGCCATTTAAACAGAATGGTGCTGTTGTAGAAGGAAATCAAGGGGAGCAGAGATGTGTTTTCTCATGCTTGTTAACGCTAACTCAATTTGACTGCAGAAGGAAATAGACATGCTGATGGAAGTGATTGTGTATGCAAGTGGATCAAGGTGAAGCATGTGTGATTTCCACACCAATAGTCAATTTATCCACACTCTGGGGGAGGGGTTCTGCACTGCAAAACAAACATCCAAACTGCAGAATTTTTGGCATAGATTAGGAAAAAAGTGCAGCAATTCTAACTAGTCATTCATTATCTGGTGATACCCAAGATAATTCTACCCACTGAGCCCAGAAAAGCCAACATTTATCCAGCCCTCAGGGCAAAGCCTGGGGAGACTCAGCTCCAAGTACGCTGGAATATAGAGTTAAGACAGGACACAGTATGTTCCAACGCCAATATCCTCTGGCAAAACATATATACAGTACTCATTTTCAACAATTCTATGTACCACAAGCACCTTATTTTCTGTCAGTAATCATCAGATTTTTCTTTATCCAACTTGTTTTTTCACTCAGACACACAGGTATATTCACTTTTGGGTATTACTTGAAAGCCCCCCCCCTGTGGTNTGCTATAGGTATAGTGAGAGCCTTTCGGCACCAGATAGGGCACGAGGATTACACCCACACTAGATTAAACCAGCACCATTGCCTGCTGGGAATCCTAACAATTATCAGCTTTCTACTCCAGGGATGTGGGACTGATGGGGGACAGGGGGTCTTCAGGCAGAGGAGGGGCCAGCCAGGCATTGGTTGTTTCACAGATAATGTCTTCATCTTGAACACTGGTCTGTCACATTGAGATAAACAGCGCCTGCCAGGTAAAAGTATTACATGACATCAGAAGTCTCAGATGCACCGTTAAAAAGCACAGTTTGAGATGTGGCATTCTCTATTTTGTTTCATGTGATTACCTTAAGAATACCCTGCTGCTTATCTCCTTTCACTCATTCTGCATCCTTAGACACAATGTTGGTCACGGATGCTGCTGTTTAAAATGCGGGTAAATTTTTGGAGTCTGTTGTAAATTAATGGACCTATCGAAGGACGACGGAAAGAGAAAAGAGGGTCTATAAAGGGAGCATTAAAACAACATATGCTACTCCCTTCCACCTCTGCACTTACGACTGGCTTTTATTTCACCCTTTTCCCTCTATTACTC
>JAPMNP010727476.1:0-26181 GCA_029874935.1 Atherina boyeri
TTGCCAATAGTGTACAAGATGTGGAGAATAATTATAACAGTTTCCTAATGTGGCAATTCTGTTTCTTTAAATACCTTTTCAATACAAATAAATGTCATTCCACCTATTGTGGAACTGTGTACTTAATGTATCTCTCAGCATTTGTTTGTGTGTTTATTCTTATTTGGATTCCCATTAGCTGCGGCAAACAATTGCTGCTATTCTTCCTGAGATGAAGTACAATTAAACATCTTTATGCATATACAAATACATACAAATACACGCATTTACATATACCCATATACCCATACACATCACATCAATGCATGTCAATTCCATTAATTATTAATATATAGTATATACATATCTATTTACAAATGCAAATACATATATTACATAAAACTCTATCTCAAAACCTGTAACTGTAGCCTATATAAAGCTAAAAACTAAAGATATCCTCATGTTCAAACATACACGTACAAACATGTAGGCTACTCACTCCTACATGTATGTAAACAGAATAATGTTAAGAAATAACCTTGCACAGAGTTTCACTGGTAAATTTATTTTTCAAGTGTTTATAATAAAATCATTGTGATTAATTATGATTGAAAAATCTTGTTATTTGTTAAACTATGGTGCATGCTTTTAATATATATATATATATTTAAGAAAAAGGTCATGAGACAAATTTGTTGTTTTTTTGAGAATCACGGTTAATTATGAGTGTTCTCAGTTACTGCAACAAATAGGCTATTTAGTAAGTGAAATCATTATTATTATCATCATTATTATTACTGGGGTAAAATAAATGGATCTGAAAAACCGAATGACCCTTCTCGGCTGCCGTCATAGTCCGGTCGTATCATCTCCGAGTATTCTATTTTCTTTCCCGCGACCTATACACGTCTAACCCCAAATTGTCTGCTTCTTTCCCCGGCCTGTCTCCTGCCTACCATGTCGGAATACAATGCGACATCGCCACCCGGCTCGGTGGCCCCTCCTGGGGTGCAGACAGCTCTTGGCAACGGGGCAGGAGGCATCAAGAAGGATGCGTTTGCGGACGCGGTGCAGCGGGCCCGGCAGGTGAGAGATGCGACCAGCAGGTGGAGCAGGTTTCGTTAGCTAGCTAAGGAGTTAGCATGCTGGTTAATATATTGGACTCAATATAAGACGGTATTGACAGTTAAGTTGTGATATCTTGATCCATGTGAACTGCCGTTCATCATTATAGGCATGTATATTCTTCTTCACGTTATCCTTTAACTTTTCTTTAATTTACCGAAACATCAACATTGTGTTTGACAGCAGGTGAAGTGCATTATTACACCTGCATATTTGGAGCAGGAACAGACAGCATCTCGTTGTATTTGAAGGTGTCGTAAAAAAAAACTTAAACAATAAACGTTTAGCTATATTTAACTGACGGCTTTTTAAAATAGTGGCTCTCTTCCCTCAGAAAAATTACAACGTTACACATAGCCACATTACAAAAACACAATTTTATAGACAATTTTTGCACAATAACAAAAAGCTGAGCCAAAACAGAATCAAATAAATTGATAGTCGGGAGAAAATATTCTAAAACTTAATGCATAATCATAATAATACATTGTAATGTCCTAATAGACATTTGGTTGTCACGTAAATATTAATAAACAATGTGCAATCAGTAGTAGATAAGAGTCCACAGAGTACATTTTCAGTATTCATGAGTACTTTCACACCAGATTGCAGCTAAGATCGGGGGTGATGCTGGTCCTCCCATTACGAAAAACACTGCATCAGACGGCTTTCCCTTTGCTGGACAGAAACGACAGCTGGAGGATGCAGGTAATTACACCTCCATGTTGCATCCTTCACTATGACCTCAGATGCAGACGGAATTCTCCGCCCTCGAATACATAGATTGGTCACAGTAGATACATCTTATTTCTTCACTTGATAGATGAACCGGAGAGCAAGAAGCTGGCTGCACAAAGTGACCTGGAATCAGCCAAAGCTCTCTGTGAGTTTATTTAGCCATTTTATGTTTTGTTGACAGGTTGCTTTGTGGTGTTTATGTCTATACACAGTTAACCTACTCTGACTGTCACATTGTCTTCACACAGTCCATTAGTAATCCAAAACTCCCTTATTCTGTTTTCTGTCCCTCTACTCCGGTCCAATCTCAGCTATCAGTGCACAGTTAGCTGCTCTTGCACAGCAAAGGTGAGACCTTTAAAGATTTAATTTGATTGTGCATTATGTAGAGGCACTCAGCCTTTGTGTTATGGCAGTGGATAAAATGTCACAAATTCGGATAATTAATTCTTGTTTTTTTTGCATTTCTGCTTGATGATGTCAGACCCACCTCCATGTCAGAGGACTACAGTGTTCCAGACAGTATGGTAGGACTCAGTGAGTGCAGCTTGACCAAATATGACAACATGATAATAAAAATATACAATACTTCATCCTACCCACTCATATTTTTTGATAGTGCAACCCCCTCTTTTCTCTTCTTCAACAGTTATTGGCCGTGGAGGTGAACAGATCAATAAGATTCAGCAAGAGTCAGGTTGCAAGGTTCAGATAGCTCCAGGTACTGTCTGCACTTTGTTTGAGTTAGCTGAAACAGCTATTCATTTTTTATTTAGTTGAGAGTTTCATTTAATTTCATCTGTTCTGCTGCTGTGTGTTCAGACAGCGGGGGCCTTCCAGAGAGGAGCGTCTCTCTCACAGGGTCCCTCGAATCCATACAGTAAGTTTTAGACATTATATAAAAAGCTCTGTGTTTCAAGGGAACTAATGTGAAATGATGAAGTCAGTTCCCCTGTTAATTGTACATTCTTTTGCATGATGTTTAAAGTTGGAGGTCCTGTATTTGTTGCCTTTTAAAAATCCATTACATAAATACTATGAGGAGCAATATTTCGTCAGTTTTTACTGGCATTATGTAAGTTTTTAAGTCCACGGGATGGCATGATTGATATATTGGTCTGCTATTCCTCGGCTAGGAATGCCAAGAGGTTGCTGGACGATATAGTCTCCCGAGGAAGGGGTACACCACCTTCTTCTTATCATGAGTCCACCAACGGGCAAAATGGTACAGTTCATGAGATGATGATCCCAGCAGGCAAGGCTGGCCTTGTCATTGGCAAAGGAGGGGAAACTATCAAGCAGCTCCAGGTATACTGCTTTTTTTTTATTATTACCTTTTTGTCCCAGCACATATTTCTCTTAAAGTCCCAGAGGAAGTACATACAGTCATTTGACACACAGGCAATTCTTAAGTTTGCATATTGGGACATCATATGAAATAATCTGGGGTCTCATTTATAAACGTTGCGTACGCACATAACAGGGCCTGAAAGTGGCGTATGCCACTTTCAAAGCAAAAGTTGTGATTTATAAAAAACAGACTTGACAGGAAAATGTGCGCACCTCTACGCCAACTCTGACCCATACGTACGGACATTTTGGAGATGGGGGGGGGAATTGACGACGCAATTGGTGAGGTGGTGAAGTGCAGCCAGACTGCATATTACTCCTCTGACTCATTTCATATCAGCTCACACCACACATTAATTATGGATCCATGTTATAAAGATTCAAACCTGCATTGTTATATGTACTGATGCTTGTAGTGAGCCATTCCATAAACATCCTTCAATATGAAAATATAGACAACAACTAAAATCTGAGATGCTGTAGCACAGAGGAAATCCACTATATGGCATGCAGCCATTGGCCTCCTGAAGTGTTGTTGGCGGCATTAAATGCTTCGGGTGGAAGAGTTTTGTACCACCCGACTAAAGTCTCTACCCACACCCCCGTCCCCAACCAGAAAGCTTCACGTGATCAAGGATCTGTGAGGATATAACGCGGCGTTTGAGATTAAAACAATGAATGACAGTTAATGGACTTGTCACTGCTTTCCATAGAAATTTGGCCTTGCTGCGTTTTGTTTCACAAATGGTCAAATGGTTAACACGCTTGATTCGCATCCGGAAGGACGCAGGTTCGATCCTCTCTCCTATTGCTTCTTATTGCCACAAATGCAAATGCCCATTTTTTTTAATCACAGCTCGAATTTAATTAAGTTCATCAGCAATGCTGATGTGTCCCTCTGTGTTTGTAGTTTCAGCCAAGTCAGTGTCTCCTTCCTCCTCTGACACTATGAGCCCCCGCCGGCTGCAGACAGTGACCGACATGTCTTTTTCTTTTTTTTCTTTTGTCGCCTCCACCTTGATCCGACCACTTATTTATTTATTTATTTATTTATTTATTTATTTATTTATATATATTCATACAGTTCTGTCAGTTGATGCAGCGCACAAGCAACACGTTGCCACTCAATGCGTTTTCTTTTATTTGAGACTCCGCTGCTGCGGTTACCAGACAGACTTTCTCTTCTGCCTCCACCCCAGTCACTGGCACTTCCATTTCTGTGTTGGAAAAGTTTCTATTTTATTTTTTTTCTCTGTTGTTGCAGCATTTATCTCTGATCAGTCAACAGCTTCTTAATGTGCAACAATATGCATGTCCCGCTTTGCATTGACCATTTATAGCTGGATTTGGGCATGTTCAGGGCGGGATATCAGCCAAATTCACGCGCGCAAACTTCCAGGAAGAGTGTGATTTATAGAGGGGAAATTGCTTGCATTCGTGCATACGCACGGTTTTATAAATCATAATATTTTTTGGCGTACCCAAACTTTTTGTTTTCATCGTACGTACACTTTAAGTAGAAATTCTACGCAATGTTTTATAAATGAGACCCCCGGTCCTTACAAGGTTCTTTAATTAGTCAAATTCAACCTCAGATAAACAACATATGACATTTCACACTGTCTGTTTATTTAACAAAAACCAAGTCAAAATGCAGGTATTGTGGTAGGAGGTATTGTGCGAATAACTAAGTACACCTTTCCACAGTTATTATGAGTTTAAGAAGCAGCCAGGTACTACTGAGTAAATGCTCTTGATTTGTTGAGTATCAGCAGATGTGAGCACTTCTGTAAAAGTTATAGTTGTAGAAGTGGTAGTTTGCTGGTCTGGAGCATTCTGGTGTCTTAAACAAAGTACTAAAGAAGTATGGTTTGTTGAGAAGAGTTGCCAGAACAAAGTCTCTCTTCTTTAAAAAGAACATAGCAGCGTGACTTAGATCTGCAAACTATGCACAAACAAACAAACTACAGAAAAAAACAGAAGAGACCAATATGTTTGGCTATAATTTACAGCACCACATTTGGTAAAGTATATCATCACCTCATACCTACTGTAAAGGACAGTGGTGGATGAGGGGGTGATTTGGGCTTCTTCTCCAGCCATAGGATCTGGGTGCTTTGCAATCATTGAGTTTACTTCATGGGGCTGTACAGTAGAAAATTGATCTTCGGCTTAAAAGTTCAGATGCAACTGCATTGCAACATTCATTAGGGCACAGTTTCAAACACATATAACAACAAGGACAGTAACATAGCTACAGTGCTAAATGTACACCTTATCCAACCTTAAATG
This sequence comes from Atherina boyeri, assembly GCA_029874935.1. Lineage (NCBI taxonomy): Eukaryota > Metazoa > Chordata > Actinopteri > Atheriniformes > Atherinidae > Atherina > Atherina boyeri. Next base: position 5,485 of record JAPMNP010727476.1, read on the forward strand.
ACACAAGACAATGTAATGAGTCAATAAATTAAGCTGTTAAATGACTGAATGAATAAAAACTTCAAAACTATAAAACGCAAGCAAAAGTACAAATGAAATGAAGGAGAGAAAGAAAAGAAAGTTATGTAAGATATATATCTACTTCCTAAAAAAAAAAAAAGGTCTGGTAAGGACCTGATTTTTTTTGTGTGTGTTTGCTATGTAAAATCATAGAATTGGAAGGTGTTGTGCCTTCTTTTTCCCATGACTATAACCGTAATGTGCAATTCTGCGGCGTTCCAGGAGCGAGCTGGAGTGAAGATGATCCTGATACAGGATGCCTCTCAGGGACCTAACGTCGACAAACCTCTCCGCATTATTGGAGACCCATACAAAGTTCAGGTACAGCTAAAAAATCCCCACACTGACGTCGAAATAAATGTGCTTGCTTTTCCCAGTGTTGTTATCAACATGCATACCTTCTTTTCAGCAAGCTCAGGAAATGGTGCAGGAGATTCTGCGCGACAGAGATCAGGGTGGCTTTGGTGAAAGACCTGAATTCAGTTCTCGAATGGGAGGAGGCATAGATGTAAGTTTCTGTGTAGGAGCGAGACTGGAAGTGGGATCAAGGTCTTTCAAAAAAATGCAAGTAAATGAAACACTAAACAGATGTGTTTTCCCACTCAGATTCCAGTTCCACGACCCTCAGTCGGAGTGGTCATTGGGCGCAATGGAGAGATGATCAAGAAAATCCAGAATGATGCTGGAGTCAGGATACAGTTTAAACAAGGCAGGTTTAGTTTTATATGTTATTAAGTAATGTTTAGAAGTTACATAATGTACAGCTCCTTATCAGTGATGACACAACATGAGGAACTGATCTTTGATACCCCTTATGTCACGGGTGTCCAGCGCCGGTCCTCGAGGGGCACAATCCTACTTGTTTTCCATGTTTCTCTGCTTCAGCACACTTGACTCAAATCAATAAGTTATTTTTCAGAACATCATTGGCTGTTGTATTCACTTAATATGAGGCAGGTGTGTTGAAGCAGTGAAACACCAAATACCTGCTGGACAGCGCCCCTCGAGGACTGACTTTGGACACCCCTGCCTTATGTGATAAGCCAATCCAAAAAGTTACAATAAGAAGCAACCGTTTCTCATTATCATTGTGATTCAATATTAAAAAAAATGAATTTCCTAAAACCTTCCTGCAGATGATGGGACTGGACCAGATAAAATTGCTCACATCAGTGGTCCACCAGACCGCTGCGAACACGCTGCCCAGATCATCAATGACCTGTTGCAGAGCATCAGGGTCAGGGAGGAGGGACAAGGGGTACAGAATCCTTTCTTACACATTGCTGCATGAATTACCACACTCTAAAACATAGTTTATCCACTGCCAAGACCAATATAGACCCTACAGTGTTGTACAAAATCCCCTTTAGGCTTACAGTTTAATTTGTAATGTTTTGCATGACTGGATGAAAAATCTAAACAAATCCAAAGTATAACCAGTAACAAGAAATTCTCCTCTCTGTCCAAAGGGTCTCCCTGGTCCTCCGGGCATGCCTCCTGGGAACAGGGGGCGAGGTGGAGGCCAGGACAGTTGGGGTCCTGGAGGTGAGATGACCTTCTCGATTCCTGCCCACAAGTGTGGGCTTGTGATTGGTCGAGGAGGAGAGAACGTCAAGGCCATCAACCAGCAGACGGGAGCCTTTGTGGAGATCTCTCGACAGCTTCCCCCTGATGGAGACCCCAACTTCAAGCTGTTTATTATCAGGGGGTCACCGCAGCAGATTGACCATGCCAGACAGCTCATTGAAGAGAAGATTGAGGTACTTACATTATTACATCATTTGATGTTTTATTCTTTGTCGAGTGTCTTTATGTGATGTGATATCTGTTTGTGTCTTACAGGGTCCTTTGTGCCCTGTGGGTCCAGGACCAGGTGGACCAGGTCCTGCTGGTCCAATGGGTCCCTACAATCCCAACCCATATAACCCTGGTCCTCCTGGGCCTCCTGGACCCCCTCAGTGAGTAGTTGCAGCTGATGCTCAACCATCTGTGGAGTTTTAGCTGTAAGATGAACATTGTATGGTGACTCTGAAAGTTTTTTTTTTAATAGTCAACTACTTCTTCTCTTGCTAGTGGTGCTACCCAAGGCCCACATCAGTATCCTCCAAGCTGGAGCAACACCTACCAGCAGTGGCAGCCACAGCAACCCCAAGACCCCAGTGAGTCACACTTTACTCTCATATCCTCATCATTCACCCCTCATTTTCATGAATGCAATGACTTCTTTTTTTTTTTTTACCTGGAAAGGTGATCAAGAGGACTGATGGAAATGTTGTGATGAGATGCAGCATCTTTATCTTCAGCAGATCTGGCTAACCCTATCTCTGTTTCCCCCCTGGTCTCCAAGCCCGGTCTCCAGGCCAGTAGCAGGAGCTCACCCTCACCCTATGAGGACCTCACCCCCTCCACCCTGCATCTTTTCTAGGCAAGGCAGCAGCCAATGACCCCAACGCGGCCTGGGCGGCCTACTATGCTCAGTACTACCAGCAACCGTCAGGCGCTGTGCCAGCACAATATCCTGCAAACCCGGCTGGAGGTGCCCAGACTTCAGGGGATCAGAGCCAGCCTGCACAGACACAAGGGAGCCAGCCAGACTACACTAAGGCCTGGGAGGAGTACTACAAGAAGATGGGTGACTGCACTGTTTATACTAACTGCAATATTGTAGCAGTTAGTATAAAAATATTAGTTATCTTGACTATTTTATATTAACAGAAAATCGGTCTGATTTTAATAGTAATTGTAACATTTAATCAAACCTGCTTATGATGTGTATGTATTTTGGGTTTAAAACCCACCAAATGTTTTATTTAGTCAGTTTCACAGTAAGCATGAACCTTACATTACCACATTTTCTCCAGCCCAGACAGGTGGCTCAGCACCTGGAACAGCATCTGCAGCTCCAGCTGCAGCAGGGGGTTCAGCATCTACAGCAGGAGGTCAGCCGGACTACAGCGCAGCCTGGGCAGAGTACTACAGGCAGCAGGCTGCATATTATGGCCAGACAGGACAGGCCCCGGGCCAGTCAGTCACTCCCCAGCCAGGACAGGTTGGTAAATTGGCTATACTGAAGTTTTCATCATGTATGCATGGTATTTTTCTGCCTGAAACATCTCAAACAGGTTTAAATCTTACATTTGTCTGAAAGTAAACACTTTATTCTTTTCTTTTTTTCTTTCTAAAACTATCTCAAGATGACTGTGCTTCCTATTATCATATAGACGCAGTGAGATGTCATGGAAGAAGGTGTCTGATGGAGAGTACCAAGAAGAAAAGGTTTAGAGGAGGACCCTGAACTTAAGGCCAGGATCTAGCCATTTAAGTTAAATATGATTTTGATTAATAGTAAAGTGAAACCTCTCCCACCACTGACCATCTTCTGAATACTTTTAACAAATTGTGAGCTGAAAAAACCTGCAGGGGCTTTGCTGCAGACTCAGTCATGTTGGATATAAACCCTTTGCAAAGCTTCTCAACGCTTCTGCAGACATTTTAATATACACTAAAGGCTTGAAACACAATATGTTGATCTGCTCTTTCTTTTAATTGTGCAAGTCTAATTTTATAGCACTGTCTTTCATATCCTAGTATTATACTTTACACAGAGCTTTTAGACCTGTAACCTTATTGTGTATCTGGCACAGATGATGCTGTGGAGAACTGCACATAATTCAGGATGTATACATTTTTTTAATATCAAATTGTCACATTTTCCTCTTAAAAGACTTGCATGAAGTCTTGACTTTTGAAAACTCGGTCTTTCTTTCATTTTATTTATAATTATACCATTCTACAGTGTACAAATAAGAATATTCAGGTTTGATTTCTGCATGTGGTATAACAAGATGAAAGCTGCTAGATGTAAACAGAAAATAATAAAGAGCGGGGACATGCTTCAATTGTGGAATCGCTTCAGTCATATCATGAACTGTGAGGAGCACAATCCTCAAAGATGCAGAAGCATGATGGAGCAATGAATGTTTCTTTGCATACAAAAGAAAAATATAGTATGAGTGTAAGGCTTGCAGCAAGTTTATTTTCCATGATTGTTTAATCTTTTTGCAGTTACACCTCTTTTGCCTCTTGAAATGTGCAATCTGGAAAGTGTTTTCACCCATAGCCTTTTGTTTTTGACTTGGACAAACACCGTCTTACTGTGGTCAGAAGGGCAAAAATAAAAGATAAACATTTGGTCAGTTTAGTGTGAATAACGTTTATTTTTACAGTTTGGTAAAGCAATTGTCTTGGCAACACAATGCTTTCTAGCAGTCACCTCAATAAGACAGTATTTTTGTAGTATTTTTCATGTGGAGGTTTTGCCAGCCTCTGTAATACACATGGCAAAGCTCTGCAATGGTAAAATGTTATATAATTAAAGCCAAGATTTGGTTTTGTTTCATTTTGAGGTACCATTTTATTGTCTGGTACTTTTTTAAACATGTTTTCCTTTTTGCAGTCTTTTTATGTGCAATATAATAAAATGTAGTCTTCCAATATGTCCTATGTTATGAAATATTGTATGTAGATATATAGTTAGTATGATGCTGTTGGTTTTCATTAACAGGATGTTTTACGTTTGATTCTGTATTCTAAATGGAAGCTGAGTCTTACCTTTGGTTGCACTGTTGATACTGGTAATGGATGAATGCCAACAGCAATACTCTGAATTAAAAAGGCAATTATTTTGAATTGTTCTTTTTTTCCCCCCACAAGCCAAGCACATAATACAGCTGAGATAATACACCACTAGATGTCACTGTTTGTAAGATTAATTAAATTAGACAGCAGCAAAAAATATGAAAGATGTTATGAGCAAAAATATCTTAAGGGATTTTGTTTTTTTAATTAAATTATTCTACAACTACTCATGGTGGTCATATACTTGCATCCTGCATCCATTATATGTAACAAAGAAAACAGTAGGCTATGACTTAAGAGTCACTATTTGGTGAACAAGCAAGCTGACAAAGTTTCATAAGACATGAATGGTTTTAGTTCCCGTTGTAGTGCCATCTATACTTCTCTGCAGCAGAAGTGGTAACAGTGTGCAGACGTGACTCAGGAAGTCACGCGGTGCAGTTGTTTTGGATTAGAAAGGTTTCTAAATGAATGAAAAAAACACCAGATTTTTCAGTGGGAGCAACCAGAACAGCTGGACTTGAGTGCATTTTTCTTACTTTCTAACTTTAGTATGCACTGAATTACTCTTCATGAGTTACCATAACTGAATGCCATTTCAGAATTTACACAAACTAGAACATTTGTAGCTTTAAACTTCACATCACAGCCGAGTGTAAATATGATCCAGCTCACTTAGCAGTATAGTTGTCCATACTTAAATCATTAGAGATTCTCAGATTAAGATTTAGGAATGTAATTTAAATAGTTGACTGCAGCAACTGCCTGTTTACCAGTTGATAAACACTGATGTGCACTAAAAAATAAGTGTACTTTCAAAGAAAATAAACAACAGACACAATAATGCAATTTTAAAAATTTCTTTAATTTATATCTTTAAAATTAAAAACATCTGAATTGCATTCTACCACCTCCAAAGGCACAGTCATACTTATAGCAGACCAAATTCATAAACACAGCCATTGAACATTTTTTTTTCCTCAATTTGCTTATTACATAAGAAACAATGCACTATAAAAATGACTAAACAATTTTAACTGGTCAAACCATTCTGTATGCTGTAAATCAATTAAAGACTGGAGTGATATGTACTCAGCCGTGGTAGCATTAAACTCCATATAAAGGATGATGTGCTGGTTTGAAGCTGGCAATGCTTGATAACAAGCACTGCAGCCACTGAATGATAAAAAAAAAAAATTCAAAGATGACATGTTTACACCAACTGATCTTGACAAACAGTGTTTAAGAAAATGGATGTTTAAAGCAAAACAAAGCCATTGGCAGGAAGGCGGAAACGCAGTGAGATGAGTGGTGGTGGAGGATTGTTCAGAAAAGTCACTACATTTCTCACCTCTTGCTGAATTCTCTGCATTGCACTGAGTGATATGAAATATTTGCATGCAATCTGAAACCTCCATCTCACCACAGAATAGATGCCTTAGACTTCAAAGAAAATGTTGAAACATTTCAGGTAACTCTGTGAGTTGAGAGACAATAGTCAACATGTGCAAAGAGGCAGGGCCTTAGCCTGTTTATGGTTAAGTCATCAGATATGATTTAGGATTGATAACTGGACATACAATTGTAAATCAATAATGCACACAAAGGTTGCTTACAATGTGTGACAACACAGCACCATACACTGCACAAGAGGTTCACTTAGTGACAACAGAATTCAAAATAGTGGATAAATATACAGTAGAATATATCACCGTTCTTACTGAGGCACATTCCTCCTTAAAACCTAGAAAGATCTTTTTTTGAAAAAGAAAAAACATGGGATCTAGGATCAAAGAAAACCGGTTTGGCACAAACATGGAAAAATATATTGAAATAAGGCAAGAAAATAATGTCTCAAAGGAAAATGAGGCCACAGAGGAACTTATTAGGACAGGATTGAAGCACTTTGAACATAAAACATGACACATACAGTACCTCTCTTGTAAAACCACATGTTCAATAAAAGTGAGGATCTTTTTTTGCAGCAACTAATGGGAGTCCCTATTTCAAAGCCATAGCGTTATCTTTACAAGTGTGTGTAGCAGCTGCTACAGGCACTCCAAGAACACAAGAAGTTTTGTTTTACAGGCTAATAAAATCAGGGAATCAAAGCACAACTCCCAAAATAAAAAAATTTGAACGCATAAGAAAATATCTACAGATCACTTTGCATGACTCACAATCCCACTAACAAATGCACACAACCATGGAAAAGCAGGTTCAATCAGCTTCCAGAAATAACAGCATAGCGGTGTGACCACAGTGCCCATACAAGCAGACATAAAACACACAAACACTCACACACTAGACAAACCCACCCCCAAAAATTCCCCAACCATCTGCTATCTTTTACAAACCTCTCTCCCCTCCTGGATGACAGTTTCATGTAGCGCTTAACAAAGTAGTAACAACTAGACTGAGCAACCACCGTTTAAGGTCCACTTTGCACCCTCCTCTTACACAAGTTACCTTTACACACACATCACAGTATTTTAAAGACCACTTTGATACGGCAGTGACGACTTCAGGAGGGTTTCTCAGCGAGGCTATAGGTTGTGATGCAACGACAGAAAGAAAACATGCCTGGCTTTAGTTCATTTTTACAGATTCATACAACTGAAGGTTAAAATGCAGTTTTTTCTTTGCATTAAGTGACTAGTTTTTGAAGCCACATCCTATTGCGACACCAGTGACTGTGGAATTAATCAGTGGTGTCAACAGGTAGTTGTGCCATCCAGGCAGCAGCAGTTAATGACCGAGTGTTATTTTAATTTCGTATGCCTAAACAACATACACAATCAAAATTGTATGCAGCAAGTGTTCACACACATCGACGAGGTCTATATACATATATCAAATGTATAAATTAGTGTTCTATATACAACTCTGTGTGTGTGGAGGAGTGTGCGTATAATCAATGTGATCTGCCCACATCTGTCAGTGGTTAGTTGTCAGCTGACCCAGTGGTGAAGAGAACTCGCTGATCAGTCCTGGCTAGCTTGGCGGGCGGCTCCAAAGACTCCTCTCCTATCACGGCTCCATCAGAAGGAAGAGACAGCTCCTGGATATCTTCATCACTTTCATCCTCTTCTTCCTCTTCCTCCTCTGTGGTTGATGAATGTATTGAAGACGGTTAGAAACTATGTTTGGAACATGACTATTGTTGTTTGTGAAGAAGCAGAAGCAGTGCTAACCTTTATCAGGATCCAGTTGGTTCAGCCCCCGGCCTAAACTGGCAAACTACAGGCAGGAAGGGAATGAGTGAGTAAATATGGCTTCTGTAATTGTGTTTATTTATAGCTTTTTTTCAAAATTGCATTTGTATGATACCTCTCCCATAACAGCGATGGGGGTCTCTCCTTTAGCCTGGGCCACTCTGTGCTCTATCAGGTAGTACATGTACTCATCGTACAGCAGGCGGATCAAGTGAAAGGACCCAAAACTGGCTGCACTCCTCAGGGTCAGGTCTCTGATTACCATGGAACTGGAGAGCACGGATGGTGAGATGAGCCACTGTTAGACAGATTCTCACTTCTCTAACAAACAGGAAGTATTATGTCTTAGTTCTTTACTGTGACACCATTTCCCAATTTGCCCATCCTTGATTCCTCTCCTCATGTCTTACTCCCTCCTACCACAGATGCAAGCAAAAGTGACAGGAATTTAACGAAAATGAGACACCTTTTCAACAAAGCATCTCACTGTTAGTCACAATAAGAGGAAGGAATTATCTTGTTTTTTATGGGCTTAAAGCTTTTAGCTTAAACTCAGAAACCTAATCATTGTCACTTTTTCTTGTCTTGTGCTTCCTCTCCCATCATACCTGTAAAAAGACCACTTCAGCAGGAAGAGCTTGGCAGCCTTTGGAAAAGCAGGACTGTGCTGGTAGGGCTTTAGGACCTGGGAGACCACACCATCAAGCCACACGGCCCATTGCTCCAAGGAGTTCTGCTGCTGTAGGGTCAACTTGAAGTCCTGCTCCAGCCGCTGGACGACTCTGTCTTCACAACGGCACACCCATGAAGCTTGCTCCTGCAGAGGGTGGGCAACATGAGACAAAGGTGTCAGTATCAGGTAGTTACAGCTAGCCTATCACTAGTTGTAATAGTAGAGAGCTGAGACCTCAGGTTATGTTCACATAACGATACTGTTTTTTTTTCTAAATCGAGGTTTGTGTCTTTGCTCTGCAGGAAGTATAAATAGTTTTCTGAGAAGAAAAAAAAAACAGGCTCCATGAGTGAAAGTGCTACAAACACAACAGAATGATTTAAACTGGCTGAAGAACTAACTTTTGAAACATTAGAAAAACCACAAGATGTATGGAATTTTTTTCGTGTCAAAAGAAACAAACAAAACTTCTTAAATGTCAAACAAAAATAGGAATTTGAGAGAAAATTAAACCAATTTGAAAAATAAAATGTATAACTTGCAATCAAATACTTTGTCTAATTGCTTAAAGTATTGGTCTTTTACTCTTCTAATAATGTATTCTTCTGTTTACGGTTCCCTCTGCTTCTCTCTCTCCAGTCATACTTTTGCTCTGACTCTCAGTTTTGCAGTCTCTCTGCAGCTCTCTCTCGTTTGATCGTCTGATGAGCTGTGTCAGTCAAAAACTAATTAGCCAATGGGGACGATCTCATGAAAAAGCCCGCCCACCTGAGAAGATTGTGCCAAAACTGCAAACAAAAAGTCAGGGAGCGCAAACGAGAGGGAGCTCCAGAGAGACTGAAAAACTGAGAGTGAAAGCAAAGGTCTGACTGGAGAGAGAGAAGCAGAGGGAACCGTAAACAGAAGAATACATTATTAGAAGAGTAAAAGACCAATACTTTATGCAATTAGACAAAGTATTTGATTGCAAGTTATACATTTTATTTTACAAATTGGTTTAATTTTCTCTCAAATTCCCTAGTTTTGTTTTACATTTAAGAAGTTTTGTTTGTTTCTTTTGGCACAAAAATAATTCCATAAAGATACAGCGGAAATTATGTATGTTCACAAAACTACTCCCAACACAAGACTCACCCACTGACACTGAAATTCATCTGAGATCACAAGAATGGCTCCAAAGCACAACATTTCCAGATCTAACTAACCTGGACGTTAGCAAAGTCGACACGGTTAAGGTCAGAAAGCATCTGGTTGATCTGAGCTGTGTTCTGAAGGACAGCGCGTGCTGCCTGGGCGAGGTGGTTCAGACTGGTGTAACGACGAAGTGTCTGGGCAAAAGCATTAGCTGACGTAACCTGAGAAAGACAAGGAAGAGAATTATGGGTCAGGTGTCAAAACCAATAATGAGATGTCAGATTGATAAATCCTGTCAAAAGGGGCTCTTTTTTGTACTTGCAAAAGGACAAAGCTGTCTAATATAAAATTTTCCGCGAAGAAAAAAAGCTGCATTACTTATTTTGTTGATGCATTCATTTGCTCTGTCTATAAAAAAAAACATGCTTTTCCATCAGCGGTTAGCTAGTGTAAGAAGACAAGTACCTTGATGCGGACCATTTCCTCAGGGATGTTCATCATGGCATTAGTCAGCCAGCTTTCCAAGCTCTTGGCAAAGTTACGGATGGCTTGAGTTAAGGCACCTGTGGGCCGCAAGAGGGGTTAAAAGAATTTAACAAAGGTTATCAGATAAAATTTGGATTTTCAGACAAACGCCTGTCAGTGTAGCAAATATTCTGTGGAAATAAATTTCTTTTTGGGACTATGTAACTGAACAATAAAATCTCAAGCATGTTTCATTGATGTGGATGGGAAAATAATTGATGGTCACTGTGATGAAATGCAAATAAATAGTACAAAGAACATTATTCAACATCTGACTATAACTGCAACTGAAACAAAAATCAGTGCAAATGCCAATATGTGAGTTCCCACAGCTCAGCAGAGGGTACCTACAGCACCAATCTGTTCATCTAAAATGCCAGGCTGACATTTACTCTCTTAATAGTTAAACTTTTTACGATGTTACGACTTTTCCTGTTGGTACCGGGAAAAAACACAAAAACAACAACAATAAAAAAAGAATAACATGGATGGACTAATTTGCTTTAAAGGCAGCTGTAAACGCTTTTGTCAGGAAATGATGGTGCTTTATTCCATGATAAAACTTCTTACTGGGGATGGGTCTGAGGACATCAGGGATGAGTATCTCAACCAGGCTCTGGTACAAGCTGTTGTCACAGTCGCGGCTCCAGCGCAGCACTGGTTCATACTTGCACAGCATCACCAGACAGGACTTTGGGAGACGCTTCTCTGACTCATCATGACTGCCAAGACACACAATTTAAATAGTTAATAATACTTAGTTTGCAATAGAACAATTCAGTTTATATTTTGGGATAAAAATCTGATTCCTGAATGAATGTTTGCCAACAGGAATCAATCCCTTACACTGCCAAAGCGGCGTCTCCGGCTTGACTCTGGCTGAACCTCCAAAATGTTTTCCACAGAGTCTCGACCAGTGTAAACTGCAGGTTGACCATCACATCCAGTATGGCCTGAGAGAACACAGAACATGTCTCTACATTAGTGACTGATAATGAATGATGCAGGATAAATAAAATATCAGGGGACTAAAAAAAATTAGGTAATAAAAGATATTTGGTTTGGATAAGATGATTTTTCCTTTACAGTAATATTTTAAGTGCTATTGTCCCACCAGATAGTGACAGGTGCTTGTCTTCTGTTCAAAGTGTCAACTTTTTTGGCAATGTATTACAAGATTGTTTTAACTGGGAGTCAGAGATGTGTTGGAACCAATGTCTATCTGTGATATTGCACTTTAAGGCACAGCCATTTCAGTCTCACATCTGACAGCAGATGACTGCATCATATTGTTTATGCACACTATCGGCTCATGTTGGTGGAAAACGGGTGCTGAAATTGCAGGGTGGGCAGCAGGTTACCTCACAGTGTTCTCTGTACAGCAGCTGAAAACTCTTTATATGTTCAAGTTCAATGCCCTCTGGCAGGGACTTCCCCTGGAGGTCGATGTCAGGGAACTCTGGGAGCGCTCTGGATGCATCTGGACACAGGCCACAGAACACTAAATACTCAAGAGACTGAAGAATCTGGTTAAGCGTGCCTGTTTTAGATGCAAACTACAAGTGTTTTCTCTACATATGATAGCAATTTTCCCTGGTTCCCATTATGTTTATAAACACAGATCAGAATTTTTTCAATGAACTGTTGAATGTACAGTACCAGTCAAAGATTTGGACATACTAAGTGGGTATGAGGTGTCCAAACTTGACTGTCACTGTAAGTATTCCTAATAATTCTACACCAAACTACTCTACACTATTAGATGCATTACTTTTAAATTTTTTCGTTTAGTAAAATTTCATACTAACTGTGTTTTATCAATGACCAAACTCACCTAAGAACTGTTGGTACTGTTGAACCTGGGTGCTGATGTCTACATGCCCCGAGCCCTGCTGCTGTTGTTGCTGCTGGCCTGCTCCTGCTGCTGTCCCATTGGTCATTCCTTCAACTTTATGCACAGGCTTCAGCCTGAGAGAATCAAAGTGAAAAGTGCATTAAACATTAAGAGCCAGAAAAAGATGATAAATAATGAAGTGAAAACAAGGCAATTCAGTCTGATCATAAGACCAACAGATGCTCAGAGCCATAGGAGGATTAAAATAGCAAATCCAGTGTAGAGGACAGAGCAGAAAACAAGAGTCAGTGACATAACTGCATGAAGTACCATAGATTCTAGTCGTGGCATGGAAAAGAGAAAGTCACAGCAGTTTAATGATTGACAAGGTGGGATTTAGCTTGTGTCATGACTTTTTTTTGTATACCTCTGCTTCTGTGAGAATGGCTGCTGCCTCATGGCCAGATGTTGTTGGTCTTCCATCAGACGGAGAAGAGAAGAGCCTGCCTTGATCCTCAGTCCGTAATAGTGGTATTTAGAATTTCCCCTGGCAAGAGCAGATGAAATGTGTTCTTACATAAAATTGGTAAAGAGGAGATGTTTTAAGCTAACACCATCCAAACTACATGCGTATCCTTAATATGTCTTGACATACACAAAATATGCAACTCAAATTTTCTGCAGAGGTGCTCTAATTAAAGTATACTTTCAAAAGTAATTTCCCCCCACTCATTCTCCCTTTCTTGTGTCCAACTCACTCACCCACACACAAGCTGTCTGTCTCCATCTCTACCCACATTTATTCCTACTCCAGGCACATGTTTTGCAATACCCTACAGATCTTTATAGATGTTTTGGTAGAATATCTTACATTATCCTGTTTAGCTGGGGTGTGTACCAATTTAGATTTACATGAATATGGATTTAATACATACAAAGGGTATTTGTTAACATGCTGAAGTCATTTAATAATTCAAACATAAAAAGCATCAAGGAAAAGAAAACTGAAAGATTTATTTTAAAATCAGCACTTCAATCAGTGTACAATAGGTGCCCTTTGTGGATGTAAGGTCTACGAGAGCCTCTATACTTGAGTATGGGTGACTGGTGATCTTACCGAGTGCCCAGGCGTCGTGTACGGAGCCCCATGAACACAGATCTTATAAGTTTCCCAAAAGAAGCAGCATTAACAGGCTCCAGTTTCTGCTCCTGGCAGTGCAACAGGTAGTGGCAGTACAGGGTGGATCGTGGCAGACTTACTCCTTCAGCCGTCTCATAGTTGTCCAGCAACCACTGTACCTGACACACAGCCAATGAAGAAAGAAAATAGCTGGTGCGATTAGAAAAGTCTATAGATGCCAACAAGAAAATACCCACAAACATATACACAAAAGCAAATATCCGCCTACTGATCAGCAAACATATTATACGTGTTATCGACATGAATATATATAGTACATGCACAGGCATTTTTTTTTTACAATCAAGTCATATATAGAGAAAACCATTCACATTTAGTTTGGCCAGCCATTCAGCAATGAACACACACATTTATCTGTTTGCGTGCCGTGGCAAACAACTTTGGTATGCAATGGATCAATGACTTGGAGTACTGATGGGATGTCTGCCAAACATTTTTGGTTATCATTCTCATATGAGATTCAACATGATGAATTTGGGATGAGCAATATAGTGCTGGGGTATTTCAAGCAAATTATAAATGCCCCTCATAACATGCACTGCAATGATATGGAGACGATGAGGTCATGGTTTTGTTTTCTTTGAGGAGGAAATCACAGTTAAAGGAAAAAAAAACTGCATCTGGTTAGTCTTATTGTGATCGGGATTAAAAATGTAAAAATTCTTGATCAACATTTTTTTTGGTCCATATTTTTAATTGTGCTTTCCACTTTTCAAAACTCCACTATGACATCATCACTGTGCACCATCCAAGGGGTTGGGTGAATGAGAACAAAACGAGAAGAAATTCCTGCGCTTGGCGCTTCTGCATACCTTCTTGTCTGCCGACGGCACGCTACTCTCCTCGCCCTCTGTAATACTCACAGTGGCTGGGGAGGCACGGGCGGTGTGTGAATAGTTCTGGCTGTTGCCAGCGGTCCCTCCACTGCTGCTGCCCAGCATGTAACCCCCCTGGATCACATAGCTGCCTGCTGCGCTACCGTTGGTGCCCGCCCCATCCTCTGCCCCATTGGTGGTCCCCCCTGTGGTCACTACAGTAGCCCCTCCCCCTGTTGCACTAGTGGGCTGGGCCACAAACATAGAAACACCCCCTGTGGTGCCAGCAGTCACAGAGACAGTTAAAGATGTGCCAGGGGTGGAGGCCTGGGTGGCCGAAGTTGGCTGACTTTCATAATACTGAGCAGCCGTAGTCTGGGTGTACAGGGTGGTTTCAGTGTAAGGGAAGGTGCTGGAACGACTGGATAAGAGACATAGAAAGATCTATGAGCAAGCACAGAAAACAGACAAATTGTTTGGATATTTGTTTGGAAATGATTGAATACAGTAAAATTCTAACATGGTACTGGTGGTGTAGTTGGTGTCTCCTCCTTCCACATACTGCACTTGATTGGCATACACATGTTGCACTGGCACTGGTGTGAGCTGCTGTTGGACCTAAAGAGAGAGCATTCATGCACACACACATACATACAAATATCCAATAAATCTGTTCCATCTCCAGTAAGTTTAGTCTTTCCTTTATGGCTTCCATGTGCAATAAAAACTAGATAAAATTCTTAGCTAAAGACAGATTTGATGATCCCTCAGCTCTCCCTTGTGTCCCTAACCTACTTGGAAAATGGTAGGTGACTGGGCCCTGAGCAATCTGGAATCAATTATGTCTTCTGATGTCCAGACCAGATATTCAGGCTGTTGTATCTCATGATGATCATGGTGAAGCTGCAGTTCTTCTAAATGCTTATCCCTGACTAACATGGTGAACTCGTTGCAAAGGGGAAGCTGAAAAGTGGCAAATTTGGACCATAAACGGGATGAGTTGACTGATACAGAGTCAAAACGAGAAGAAGCTGGAAAGTTTTCAAAGTGTTACATGTTTTCTGATGCAAAGTTTGCTTGCAATTTATACATTTGTGACAGCTGCAGTGCCATATGTGTGTTTGACTTACCTCCTGGGTGATGTGAACAGGCTGTAGACTGGTAACACTGAGCTGCGTGCCTGGCTCAGTTTTGGCTATCTGGGAGGTGGCCTGCACCACGGACCTCTGTTGAGATGAAGATGCTCTCAATACAGAGAAGTTTTAAGACTAAAGAGGAAAAAATTATTCAATGTTATATTCATATGCTTGTGTGCATATTTTACCTGCTGGGCTGTCTGTACCTGCTGAACAACTTGTGTGGGGACTCCTGTCTGCACTACAGCAGGAGGGGGACTGGAGTCTGACACACTGTCACTTGAGTGAAGGGAACCCTCTAAAAGATAGAGGGGAAATCGGGTTTCTTTTCTTTACACCAGGATAGCAGCATATTTATACAGGTTTTTCAAATGAACTGCATACAACACAAAGCAATTGAATAATTTCCCGTGTTCAGCAGAGCTGCTCCAGGATATGCTGTAGCATAGTTTCCGATAATTATGTTTTTACCTGATATAACCACTCAATTCATAATTTTCAACAAGATCATGGATATCACTCACATACAGAGATACTGAGATTAAGCAGGCAGATTAAAAAAAGAAAAAAAGAAAAAAAATTCATAAGCAAGTTACGTCCGTCTTAATTCCAGATTTAAAAGTGGGTGAACGAGTGAGCTTGACCCACTCTTGCTGTTCTGACTGAAACATGTGCTCCCATCAATGCCAACTGGACCCGAGCTGATAAAACCCTGCGACTACAGCTGAGTAATCAGACTTAAAACTGGATGCTGATAAAAACCTTTCTCCACTGCTTTGAAGAATGATATTAGGGTTTTTTCATAAACAAGTGTGAACAAAGCATTATTGATATTATTTTACTTGCATTACTCTGGTGAGGTGTGCCCATTTTTTACATCAATTCAAACCTTTTAATATTTTGGGCTATGAAAGTTAGTTAACAATAATTTAATAAGACCAAACATATAAAAGTGACAAATTTAATTGGGAAATTTGTCAGATATTTCTAAGTTAAAGATGTAAATAAAAAAAGTTTGTTTTTTTTTACATTCAAGTTTCATATATCAAACCTTTTGGAATCTCTCCAGTTACCTATAATATCATGTTGCATTCCAGCAGAATTAATTTGAAAATGATAGAAGTCAATCTTCAGTTTCATAAAATCTGTCCATTAAAGTATCATGTGAGGGACTGCTTTTGAGCATATCATAGTAACTAAAAAAATAATCCTGTTTAGGAATTTGCGATTTCTTCTAAGCTGTGAGCAAAAAAGATTGCCTGATATATGAAATGCAGCCTTTACCTGTGACTGTAACAACAATGTACTGAGGAGTGCTTTGAGCGTTCCCAGGCTGTGTGGGGGAGCCCTGGATCTCTGCTGTAACATACTGAGTCTGAGCTGGCTGGGTCGTTGCTGTGGACTGCGACTGACTCCCAGATCCAGGCTTCTGAGTGGTGATGGAGGAAATTTGTTCAGTGGGGGTAGTTTGGCCTGTTGGAGTGACAATGGTTGGAGTAGCCACAGGAGACTGAATCTCTGCCAAAAACTGGGAGGCAGGTCCAGGGGGGGAGGCGGCATCAGGTTGGCCTGGTGTGACTGTAACAGCAGCCCCTTGGGTTTGGGCTGCTGGTTGGATCTCACCTACATAGCCTGAGGTGGCCATTACAAGAAGTGGGAAATCACCCTAGAGAAAGAAAACAAACACACAAGACAAAAAAAAGCAAGTGTCAGGTTAAACATTCTGTTAAATATAGGGGAAGCACTGCCTTTAATCAATTACTACATGATGGATTCATGAACTAGTCTATAACAGATCGACAGTAAACCTAATTTCTAGGCAAAATTTTCAGATCAGGGATGTGAGAAATAGTTCATCATGGTAATTTGTTTCAAAAATGCAAATTAATGAGTAAAAACACTGTCCAAAAGTACTGCTGTGGTTGACTGGTGATGCAGCTAATGAGGAAATGTGAGGGAGGAGTACTGACAGAAAATGAGTAGTTTGGTGTCACATTACCTGTAATGTGATCACACAACTTATTGTCTTTCATGTACACAGTTATGCCTGCAGCACAAGTTAGGGAAGTCTCTTACTGCACTATTTGAAACTTAGTCGTTGCAGAGCACCTTGTTAAATAGATCAAATGCCTATACTATTCTGTTTATTTCTAATATCATATGCTAGATATTACCTTATAAAGTTGGTGCTCTTAAAAAATTAACCCCCACTGTAAAACTGATCTAGAAAAGGACGAAGTTTTTACAATGTTGCATGTACGGTACAGATTACATGTAATTAAGAATATCTAATTAGATTGCAAAAATAAGCAACTACACTGACAAAGAAAAAATTATAGGCTATTTTAAAAAAAAGACATTATAAAAAGATGAAACCACATACACTTATGGCAATGTGTTTTGCAATGCTCAACATTTCCTGTTGCTTTTCACACTCTGCTGTTCTGCATTGATATGTCTACCATGTGGCTTTGAAAAAAAAAGCAGCAACAAAAACCTTTATCAAAGGAAAAGGCATCTTCAATATAGTGATATGCATAAACTTAAATCAGTGTGTTATTGTCAGGGTTATGTAATATGGCCAGCTGAAAACTAAACATACAATATGGATTTAAAAAAACAACAAAAAACTATACATGTTATGTAGTGTGCATGGCATTAAGAAAAAGATGGTACAGAGAATAGACATATGTATGAATGTTTTCATTTTGCTAATACGATACTATGTTTGATTTAGTAATAATCCAAAAGTATTCGGGTAGGATAACATTTGCTAAATTATCTAATGGATTATGTTATCAGACCAAAATGACGGTTCCATTTGTAGTATACATTAACTGTCAACAGTAATTTAACTGTTGTTATTGAGAGTTTCTACGTTATTCCATCCAAATTAAGGTTTCTCATCTTCATGTTACCAGTTAATCAACGAGAGGAAATGCTGTTACACATCCGTTAAGTAATCAATTTGGCTTAACAGTGAACAAAGAGGTTAAACTGAATTCAGACCTGCAAAGCACCTGCAGAACGCCCTGCTACACCACGCCCCTTACATGTCAAATGTCCGCCACCTGCCACAGTTGTCTCAACTTTCAGAGATTATTCAAACCCTCCCTTCACCTTAACTGTAACCCATAATGTTCTAGTCATTACACTATACTTGACTGTTTATATTTAGTCTCTCATATTGGTAATTAATGTTATGTGCTGCCTGTGTTAAGACGGTTAAAGGCAAAAACACAATGCGTGAAAACCACATCGACGGCACGTGATGTAGCAAAAATACAAATGTTCAATTCTGGGAAATCGACCTGTTAGTTGTAAACACTAATGAACGCAAGCTTGTCGTGACAGAAGGGATGCTAGCTATTTAGCGAGGTAACTTGAGCAGCAGGCTAGCTGGTCTCTACAACAACCGCCATTTTGTACCTTTTGCATTTGACATCGCCATAACAACGGCCTGCTTGACTATGCATCTGTGGCTGCGTCGTCATGGCAGGCAAGAGTCACTGCTATTCGAATGAGCAGCAAACACTACCGCATTCAAGAAACGAAGTCAACTCGTTATGTGAGGGACCGTTAGCTTGCAGGCTAACCTTGCTGGGAGGTAGTTCCCTGTTATGGCTACTGAAACAAGGGAAAAAGCAATAGCACAATTCAGTGGAAGCATTAGAGAACAAAAAATGCCTCCATTAATCAAGAGCTTCACCTCTAATTCCACGTGTGTATTTCCCAGTGGTAAAATATCTTCGTTAATTTTTATGGCGGATTCAGTTGTTGTTGTTGATTCTCGTTGCTGGGTTCTTGTCGCCAGGGCTACCGTGGCTATGGCGCTTCGTCCTCACCAGGGCAACTGTTGCTACCCACCCGCTCCCTTCCCTCCCCCTTCTTTACTCTGATTGGCTGAGGGCTGCCAAATTGTCTTAAAGTCGCAGCAACAGTTATATTTTACTACAAAGCCTTCCACGCCCATTTGTGGAAAACCCCTGTCTATCATAGATATTACATTATTATACCGAAGGCGGATGCTATGCAAGTAAAAAAATAACAGGTTATATTTGTGCCTGTCAGTGTTCTGTTGATAGTCATTTGTTAATATTGTAGTAATTGTCTAAAATGTCAAACAGTGATTAAAGCCATTTCACACATGTTAACCATGAATCTTTGTTGACACACGTCTGTCCTATCAATTTATAGGCTACTGAAACTATGCTCATTAATTTGACAAACTTAGGGTGTATCAGCTCTTTTAGTGAACAGCAATTAAGTGTATTTTATTCAACTTCCAGCTTATATCATGAGCTAATTACAATTATATGCACTTTTACTTTATCTTATAAATATATAAATCTCCTTAGTGAGGAAAAAAAATCAACAATGTTTGTGAATAAACAAATAGGCATAATAATACAAAAACCAAAAAAACACTTGATTATTTCCCATCATCACTTGAGGATCATAACATTATGATTCAAAATGCAACATTATTTACAGAATACTTGCAATTGGCTCAATAATTTAATTTAAAATGTAAACAGCCAGGCCTTATATACAACTTCCTTAGAATTAGTAAAAGATATATAGACATAACACAACAGAGCATTTTACAACTTCAGTGCAATTAAACTTCAAAGGTAAATTTCACATTTTTAAAAATGCCACAGATGAAGTCATTTAAGTACAGTCCATAGCATTTTAATATTCTTGCTGTGACCTCCACAGGATGTCACGTTAATGAGTGTCAAGGTGGACACCTTCCCAAAATGCCATTTTGTTTGCTTTTTTATCATCACGTTGATTACAGATTCATAAACTCCATTGTAAATTGCTAAATGAGTGACCTTTGACAATGTGGATACCCAGATAAAAAGGTGTTTTATATTTGTCTGACTCATAATAAGAATTCTATGTTATCTGGCTTTGAAAATGTCACTGGTCTTGTTTCAGCCCTTCCTGGTCACCTTTTGGCAGAGAGGTGGCAGAATTGGCAATTTTACAAAAAAAATATACATACTGAAGTTGTACAGGGTCATGTGTGGAATAAAAATGGGAAAGTTAATGTGGTGCTAAATATTATCAGGGTCAGTAATATCAACATATGTACTAAAGTCCGAAATATTCATTCTTGAGGCGATGCCAACATGTTTGCATAATTTTTGTTTTAAGATACAGTGCTTCTATCTCCACTCCTTAAAACCAGTGTGTTAGGCTACACATTTTATTGAATAGGGTGTTAGTTTCTGCTTGTAACCATTTTCATATCATTAACATTTATTTTAAATCATAGGTATATGTTTCTTGCTATTTGACTCCTTTGTCAAGTTTGGAGAAAATTAACACACATTAAAACAAGGCACCATGCTATTGAGTGATTTAAAATTACTATATGTGGGGCGGTGCGTGGCGCAGTGGGCTAGGCGCCCGCCCCATGTGTGGAGGCCACAGATCCTCACCTGCAGCTGTGGT
>JAPMNP010727480.1:0-10560 GCA_029874935.1 Atherina boyeri
TTATTTATTTATTTATTTTATATAACTTGAGTGGAATGAGTCTTGAGTTAAATGTTTTTAATGGGCAAAAATCCTTGAATAAATAAATGAGTTGAATGGTGTTTTGTCCTTTTTTTTCCCTTTTTGCTGACCCGAAAGTCTATCCTAACCCTGACTCAAAAACCGTGATCCAAACCGTGGGTTTATTGATCTGTTGCACCACTAATTATTACTATATTACAACATTTACCCGTTATGTTGATTCATAATATATCCTTAAACTGCAACCTCTTACCATATTAGTGTCTTTACAGAAGTCTGGCTCATAGTTGATAAGTTGCATTTTCTGCTTGGACCAAAAGCAGATACAGTAAAAACTTCAGATGAATCGGTTTTCTGGTTTCTCTTTTGGGATATTAGGCATAGTGGGCAACTTTTAGTTTTGTTGTTTTGTAACCTGAGCCAATATAGGCACTTCAAGGATTATTGTAAGCGATGCAATTACCTTTTTTCAACATGAATTTGTTGTGACCTTCTGCTGATTACATTCCCAAACCATTATCATACTCTGATATCCCACAAGGCTATTTTGTATAAGGAATAGACAAGGCCAGTAATTTTGCATTTATATAAACCATTAGTGCATTTTCAGAAATGTTTTTCCAAATGGAGCATGCATACTAGTGCCAGACTATATCACTTCTGCAGTCCAACCCCTGGAAGCCGTCAAGCTTCTCCCACTGAGGCTGTAGAGAGGATGGGCCCAAGCCAGACAGGTTTGGAGATGATGGGACAGCATCACCCCCATGTCCTCCAGCAGCAGAATCCGGCCCAAAACAAGATCCCAACTGAGGACTTCCAGAACCAGGAAGCGCAGAACCTGGGTGGTATGGAGCAGCCAACCGGTGTGGAGTCCTTACAGTTCGACTATGCTGGGAATCAAATTCAGGTGGACTCCTCAGGAACTCCATTAGGACTGTTTGACTACAACTCTCAGCAGCAGGTCTGTTGAAACACAAACTAAGTTTATGATAAGATCTGAATTTGAGTGTGCTCAACAGATTACAATCTTGTTTTTTCAGTTGTTCCAGAGATCTAACCTGACTGTTCAACAGCTCACTGCAGCTCAGCAACAACAATATGCCCTGGCTGCTGCTCAGCAGCAGCATCTCGGTAAGACGGGCTACTTGCCCAGGCACTGTGCAGTACATTGTATCACGTGATAAAATTTAACTGCTAGTTTTTAACTTTTTAAAATTTTTTTGTATATTTAAAAAAAAAAATTTGAATGAAACTATGAATTCATTACTGTCCCTTTTTACCCAGCTGGCCTTGCTCCTGCATTTGTGCCAAACCCTTACATCATTAATGCTGGCCCCCCTGGAGCTGATCCCTACACTGCCGCTGGGTTGGCAGCAGCAGCCACGCTTGCAGGTGATCATAAAGCACATGTTCATCTTTCATTTCTTTCTTCTTCTTTTTTTTTTCTTTTCTTTTCTTTTTTAATTCCCGCTTTCATTGAAATTCAACAGAATTTCCATGCATGATGCTCTGCAAGAAGGTTCTTATTGTTTAAAATGTTTCCACTTTTTCTGTTGTATTGTTCGTGTATGATTTTCATAATTTTGTTTATAGGCCCCACAGTGGTTCCACCACAGTACTACGGTGTTCCTTGGGGTGTATATCCAGCTAATATTTTCCAGCAACAGGCTGCATCTACTGCCAATCACTCAGCTAATCAGCAAGCATCCAATCAGGGACCAGGGCCAGGACAACAACAGGTAACCGCAGGTTATACATGCTATCCTGGGTGTTTCTTTTAAATGGTGTAAATGTTTTAGCCTTTTCAGTGAGTGTTGGGACATCAGAGTGACTCAACAGTTTGTAAGAAGAAAACAGTTCCTTGTACAAAATATTAAGCTTGTCAAAAAGTACCTGATCATGCTTCATCTTACAGTTAAAAAGTCGTCATTCCCATTTAAGGCTGAGGCAGTGATTCAACAAAATCTTGAACTGTTTCCCATTTAGTTTAATGAATCTGCTTAACATTGTACCATATTAAGGGAGTGATTAATTGTAGATGTAACTGTAGTTTTTAGCTATAAGTGTTCATCATCTTTACCTTGTTTTTTTTTTGTTTTGTTTTTTTTTCTCCTCCAGGTGATGCGCACAGGAACCAGCCAGCGACCTCTCACACCTGGGCAAGGGCAACAGAGTCAGCAGGAATCTTTAGCAGCTGCAGCTGCTGCAAACCCTGCACTAGCTTACACAGGAATGTCTGGTGGGTAGATAACTTCCTATTGTCACCATGTCACAGTGTAGCCTGAGACATTAGCAACTAAATGCACATTTTCCCATTTTCATTTTAGGTGGGCAGAGTCTAGGGGTTGTTAAAATTATTACCAGAGAGCTGGTTATGTAACACTTAGTTATTTTGTGTTCTGCTTAGGTTATCAAGTGTTGGCTCCTGCTGCCTATTATGATCAGACTGGAGCTTTGGTGATGGGCCCAGGTGCCCGAACTGGACTAGGTGGGCCTGTTCGTCTTGTCCAGACCCCTCTCCTTATCAATCCTGCAGCAGCACAGGCTGGTAAGAACTAGTCCAGATCAATTTTGTATGAGATTACAGATGCTGGAATTGGATACCAATATTAAACGTTGTTGATGATGTTGTTGTTGTCGTCGTTATCATTTTAAATCCTACACACCAATCTCTCCAGCAGCAGCAGTGTCTGCATCTGGTTCCGGTAACAACATGTCTGGCCCCCCAGCAAACGGACTGTACCGCTCCATGCCTCAACATCAACCTCAGCCTCAGCCACAGCAGCAGGCTCCACCACCCAGCAGCGGCCTGCCTTCAAGCTCCTTCTATGGCTCTGGATCTGTGCCGAACACCTCTCAGAGCAGCTCTCTTTTCTCACACAACTCTGCTGCTCCACCACCAAGTTCTTCCTTGGGCTTTAGCAGTACAGGTGGTTCTCTCGGTGTGGGCCTGGGCTCTGCTCTGGGAGGTTTTGGCTCTTCAGGTCAGTGGCTGAACTACAATCTACAAGCTATGCAATTGGTTATCTGGAAAATGAGTTGCATTTTACTCCTACTAATGAATCAACTTCATGTTTTAACATTTCCTTTTTGGGCTGGAAAAAACTGTTCTTTTAAACCTGCTTTTATGGATTTCTTGTTACAGTATCCAGTTCTACTAGTAGCAGTGTATCTCGCAGGGACTCGCTGTTGGCAAGTTCTGACCTATACAAAAGAGGTGGCAGCAGTTTAACACCCATTGGCCAGCCGTTTTACAACAGCCTGGGTTACTCCTCTTCACCCAGCCCTATTGGCCTGACACCAGGTCACTCCCCACTTACTCCTCCACCTTCTCTGCCCTCTTCTCATGGATCTTCCTCTAGCCTTCACCTTGGTAAGCTTAAAGATCCCCAACAAACATAAATGTAAAAATTGTTGATTGTGTTTCTGTTAGATTAGTTAACTTTTTATATTTACACTGGCATACTTTTTTCTTTTTGAAGAATCTGTGTCTGCACCTTTACAACTTAAACCACCATTTGATTAACTTATGTATTGGCCTAAAAAATCAGTTTTATTTTTTCCAAATTCTGTTATCATTTTTGAAAATATTTTAGTTTTTCTGTATTGTACTCAAATTGAACCCCAAGACGATGTATAAAGTGATGAAATATAGACAATTTATTTGGTTATAACTGAAAAGCTTAATGCTTTCACACTTAAAAACTGCTGTACCCGGGAGTAAATGCTGTTACATACTCTGCAAGAAGCAAAAACTTTCTTCTTCTCGAGGCCAGAATAACTAAACTACGTAATTTTGTTCTCGAGGACCTGATTGGGGACATCTTTTGGGTTGTTCTCGGCCCTTCAGCCGAGCAGAACTTTCTTCTTGTGGGGCTCCGAAAAGTATTGTGTGATTATTTGGTTGGATATTTGACAAGGGCGGTATTAACAAGGAAAAGCATGAAGCGAAATGTTGTTGCAACTGTGTTTCGACTGATGTGAGGTTGAACGGATAGTTTTAATAAGCAGCTGAAGCCTGTTACATACTCCACGAGAAACGAGAAATTTGTTCTTGATGTCGAGGCCGCAAGAACACAAAAACTGTTCTTGTTTGGCTGGACATTTCATACTTCACGAGAAACCTGTGTTCACGCTGAACAATATTGGTGGATAGATAGCAGCAACACACGATGGTTGCATCTGGATGGTCAAAGCTGCAGAAGTGAGTCTCTTTCTTTTGTTTTTTGGGAATTATGGTAAAGATGTTCATACTTCCTCGGCCAGTTGTTCTTCTAAGTTATCCATGTTTACTTCCTGGCATCCACGTAGGGGATCGGCCGGTAAACATAGACATGAATACTTTATTTATTATGACTATGCCGGTTAACTCCACAGAGCTGAGTTTTTTTTTTAGGTTTTTTTCTAACCGGTATTATCATGCCAATGTCGTTATCCCCTGATGCGGAAGCTCATTAGGAGACAGTCTGTAGCACAGAAAGAAAAGGCGGCTGCCAGAATGCGATCCCCTATATAACCAAACTTCTTCATATTTACTGCAGTATTTGGGCAGATTTAATGTATCTTTAGATCCAAACACATGCTTGGTGCGTCTCTCCTTTTTTCTCTTCACTTCCCTTCACTTTCAATTCCTGTCCTCTCTTTATCTTCTTTTTACTTTCTCTTTCCCTGTCAGGTTCAGCAAAATCCAAACAAATTATGTTAAGATATATTATTAGCCATGATAGCGGATTTTGATGGGAAATAGTTTAGGTTACACGATTATTTTAGCGTGTTTTAGTGTTCTTTCCCAGATACTGCAGTATGAGGAAGTTAGGTCATGAAGGGGGATATTCTGTGCTCCCGTGTCAGGGGATACAATTTCTGTTGGGGATACCAAAACCGGCCTTAAACTGGAAATGCCGACGATGAGCTTCATCTCCGGAAAATTAAAAAAACAAACAAAAAAAAAACTTGGCGGGCCTGTTCATGTTACCACACCCCTCAAGTTTCTGACCAATCACGCAATACTTCTCGGAGCCCCCACAAGAAGAAACTTCTGCGCTGCTGAAGGGTCGAGAACTGTCCTCTTTCGTGTCCTCGAGAGAAAAATGACGTCATTTTCTCCTTGTGGCCCAGACAGCAAGAACAAATTTCTCGCTTCTCATGGAGTATTTAACCTTGATGGAGGTGCTGAGAAAGTACGAAAATGTATACACCGCAAGGGGCATGTAATAATATTGGTACCGCTGCGTGCACACCTTGGGGCCCTTGGAACATTTTCCGGATCGAAACATTCCTTTTTATTTTGGAGAAAAAAAGACTCAAATTGTCTGATATTCCGTGTTTATAATGTATTCCATTTAAATTCCATTCTTCTCCTGATGGAGTACATCTGTCCAGCACAGTTTGACCACAGTTCTTTATGTCATGTTGCTGAACAGGATGGGGTTAGAAATAAAAATAAATTAAATAAAAATTATGAACTCCATTTTTGATATCGAATTCCGTGAATCTAATTGCAGATTTCATGGGGATTTCATTCAGATTTCTCTACTTATGTTTTGATTATACATATGGACATAAGAATCAGGGCTTAAACTTTGTTCCCTTGTATGTAAATTTACTCTAGAATATTTTTTTTTCTTCATTAACTTTCTTTCCCACACAACATTAAACTTTGTAATGAAAATTAGTGGTGCCCAAGCCACAAAGAAAATACAGAATATGATCCTTGTACCAGTTAGAAGGAAGTTGGTAGAGGAAGCAGAGAAATATTAATCTGATATCAGACATAATTGTCAACTTGGAGATTGTTTATTTGATTATTGCTAATCGATCACTAAGGACATCCATTTTTTGTTGTATTTCCAATTATTTTGATTCAGTACTACTGTATTGTTACGTTAACATACTGAGTTTCCCAGTTTTAAGAATTGAGTTACCATAACATGCTGTTAGAAATTGGGGAGAATAGTTCTAAGGTTTAGCCAGCTAACAAAATGAGAAAGATATTCGGGTTCTTTACACTGCCATGAACAAAAAAAAAAAAGAAGCTGGTTGTGATTATGTCAGTATTCTGTTAGAATCATCAACATTGTCCAATCTTAGGTGGCCTGACAAATGGCAGCGGACGTTACATTTCTGCCGCCCCTGGAGCTGAGGCTAAATACCGCAGCACTGGCGGAACATCCAGTCTATTCAATTCCAGCAGCCAGCTGTTTCCACCAGCTCGGCCCCGCTACAGTCGCTCTGATGTCATGCCTTCTGGGCGCAGCCGCCTGCTTGAAGACTTTAGGAACAACCGTTTCCCCAACCTCCAGCTCCGTGACCTTCCCGGACACATGGTGGAGTTCTCCCAAGACCAGCATGGATCCAGGTAACTGAAGTCTTTTTTTCTGCCTGGAAATGTACATGTTAATTGAATTTCTGTAATTTATCATTTTAGAAAAATGTTGAAAAACTTCTTCATTCCTCATCTCATCTTTTCCATCCAGATTTATTCAGCAGAAGCTAGAAAGAGCTACTCCTGCTGAGAGGCAGATGGTGTTTGGAGAGATTCTGCAAGCGGCATATCAACTCATGACTGATGTATTTGGGAATTACGTCATCCAAAAGTTCTTTGAGGTTTGTGCCATTGATCCTTGTGTTGTTTCTGTCTCTCAAGATTACCTACAGCACAAAGACTTTTATTTATTTTTTGGTTTTCTGTTGTATATGTTGAAGTAATTTTTCTGTCATATAATGCAGTTTGGAAGTGCAGACCAGAAACTGGCTTTGGCGACACGCATTCGTGGCCATGTCCTTCCCTTGGCTTTACAGATGTATGGTTGCAGGGTCATTCAAAAAGCTTTGGAGTCCATTTCCTCAGACCAGCAGGTAATTGTAAGTGATATTTCACTCCCTTTTGAGCAGTTGTTGGCCTTTTTTTTATTTTATTTTTTTAATTTTTTTTTTTTTATCAATCAACCATTTTCAAAACTACAGTTCAAACACTGATATCTGTTTATCTGTAGGGTGACATTGTACGGGAGTTGGATGGCCATGTGTTGAAGTGTGTGAAGGACCAGAATGGGAACCATGTAGTGCAGAAGTGCATTGAATGTGTCCAGCCTCAAGCCCTGCAGTTCATTATTGATGCTTTCCAAGGACAGGTATAATAATGATGAACTTTTGCTGTTGTTAGGCCAAGGTACACAATCAAATGGTCTTATATTAATTGGCCAATTCATTGTTTGTATAAATAAAACTGAATTCTTTATGGAACACAAGTTCCATTATTTATGTCGCAATAAAAATTTTATTCGGATGAAGTTTAATTAAACTCTCTGTACAAATAAGGATATATTTGATAGCTCTTATTACAATATTGTATTACAAACTGCAAAGATCTTAAAAAGATTTGGATTCCCTTTTTAATGCAGCTTTGTCATTGTAGTTATGGTATTTTTTTTAAACTGCCTCATCTTGATATTCTCTTGTTTTTTAACTTCATTTTGTAGGTTTTTGTGCTTTCTACACACCCCTATGGATGCAGAGTTATACAAAGGATTTTGGAGCACTGCACTCAAGAGCAAACTCTGCCCATCCTGGAAGAATTGCATCAGCACTCTGAACAGCTGGGGCAGGTGAGCATATCTGTCTCCATTCTGTCCCAGTTCAAAACCCGACCTGAACTGTAGTTATAACTTTTCTGTTTGCTAGATGCGACCGATCACAGCTCAGATGAGTCTTGTGTTTTTGCATGTTCCCTTCGTGTTTTGAGCATTTCATATATTATAGCTTCTCATTGTACCTGTGTATTTGTGGTCTGCTAAGTGTAAAGTGAAAGGATGAATGTAATTGTGCTATTAGCTGTCATTACATCTGACATGTGATTATTTAAACATCCACCCTGCCCCCTCACTTATTTCATCTAGAAATATCAAGGCGTATCATTGGAGATGACACCCAAAACATATTATACAGTGTCCCGTGATGCACTGTTCAAGGTCAGAGCAATTTGCCTCTCTCTCGCGGATGTCCCCCGTCTTCCCCTTCTGTTTCCCCCTTTCATCTCTTCCTTTTGTAAAGAGTTTATTTTTAACATTTAGTTTTCCAATTCCCAACTTCTACAGACCTCTCCTAACCCACTGAGCCGCCTTTTTTCTTGTCTTTCCCCATTCTCTTGCTTTATGCCACATGGGATTCACAAGGCTTCTGTCTGTTCCTTCTTTTTTGCCTAAAATATTTTCTGATCAATCTGTTTTTCTTTTTCATCTTGATTTCAAAAATCATATTACTTTAGTTTCGCAAGAAACTGAATCTCTCAAAATGTCAATATGTTTACATAATTTACAACTTCAGTTTAAAGTCTAAAAAGCAGCACAATACAGGTGTTAAACAGATTGACAGGAAATTAATCTAAAGGCAAATACTTGGAAATTAAAGGTGGAGATCACATTACCTACCCAACAAATTACTGCTTTAACAAGACTGACAATTGAGTGGTGTCATTTGTTGCTTGGTCAGGTGAGTTTTTGTCTCCATCTTTCCACACTAAAATCATGCCCATAACTGTCTATCACCCATTTCTGAAGGGGCAAAGATGCTATTGGTTGTATTGTCTGGTCAACTCTACTCCAAACCAGCAGCATCTGTTTTGTCTGACCTTCCGCAGTGATGACGTGAGGGTATTTGCAATACTACAAACTAGGGTGTCACTCATTCGTCAGCCTGTCATTGTAGAGATGCATGATTATCTCACACCATTTGAGACAATGGTGAAAATTACAGCATGAATTTCTATCCGATCAAAGGGTGTCTCACTGAATCTTTGTGATTTTTAATATTTTTTATAACTGTATTGCCTTGCACTCACACCTTTACTGTTTCCTGCAGGATCAGTATGGTAACTACGTCATTCAGCATGTTTTGGAGCACGGCAGACCAGAGGATAAGAGCAAGATTGTGGCAGAGGTTCGCGGAAAGGTTCTTGTTCTGAGCCAACATAAATTTGCAAGGTATGTGGTGTTTATATGCTGGAAAAAAGGCAGAATTTTATGATGCCCTGCAGGGCAATTCTTTGAAACCATTATATGAAAGGAGTACCTTGGCAAAATCATGATATCTGCTGTTTCAAACCAGAGTAGTCTCCTTAATACTGACTGTTTACATTGACGGCAATATTCAGATTATAGTCTTGATTCTTTACCTAGATATTATGTATATTTTATCGGGGTGTAACGGTTCACGGGGATGTATTGAACCATTTTGGTTCGGGCTGTTCGGTTCGGTCCACTTGCGTACCGTTTCGGTGTATTTTTTTTCATTAAATAAAATCCATTTATTATTAGCGTGATATTAAGTGCAGCGGAACACAATTCCTAGGTGAGTTTTCACACGGACGCTATTGAGTGACGCACAGTAGAGCTGCACGAGATGCAAGCCGTTTCTCCATATCTGTTTCTCAATGACAAGTTCGCAGATAACGTTTTTGAAAAGAATAAAAAAGAGAATGGACTTCGGAAGAAAGCGAGTCTTTCTGTTAATGGAACAGCAACGTTCTTGTGTACTCCCCCACCCCAGCCTGCTGCAGTTTCACCATCAAGCGCCGGATGTTATTCGGTCACTCACCACTCTATTAATTTTTCAACTTTAATTGCCATGATGCCATTTCTCATGGCTGCTTGTGCAATGTGCTCGTGCACAATTTCTTTTTAAAATTTTATTTTATGCAAGAATTCCATTGTGTATTGGCAGCTTTTCAAAATCAGGAATTTGTAAGTTCTAATTTTTTTGTACCGAAAATTAACCGAACCGAGCCCTCCAAGACACTGAACCGAACCAAATACGATTTTAGCGTACCGTTACACCCCTAATATTTTATATATATGATAATCACAATCGCATTGTTATTGGTTTCAGCCAACTTAATATCATTTGACGAGCCAAATTCAAAGACTTTTTTTATGTCTGTCCCTCCAAACTATTAGTCACATTTGTCCATTTACCTAGATACACCAAGTGTGTGGTCTTTTCCTGCAACCATCATTGTTTGCAGTGGCTGGTTGAGGATCTGTGATGGAAACTAGAACAAACATTGTGAAGCCATTTTGTGTGTTATTGAATGCTTCATAATATTTAGAAGTGTGCAATATTATGGTTAAGATCTACATATGTATAGATTGTGCAACTAAGCTTGAATACTTAGTTTAATTGGATTATTTTTTTTACTCCGAGTATTCTTGTTGTCATAAAATAAAATGCTCTTTACATGGCTGTGTTTTTATTCACATTAAGATGAAGCTTCATCTAGTCAGTTTTACGATGTTGCCGTCCGGTTTAAGCATACCTATTGTCTGTGCTGATAGGATGACGGTAAATTCACTGCAAGTTTTTGGTTAAAGCTACCCTTACCAATGTTGCATTGTTACACTTTTTTTGGAATATGTTAAATATGCTATTAATGAGGTAATGGAAATCTGAAATACAAGACAGATCCACCATTCTCAAGATTTTCAATGAAAACTCCAACCAATCCTTGCAGTGTGCCACACCTCTAGGATTAGCCGAGGGACC
>JAPMNP010727483.1:0-15359 GCA_029874935.1 Atherina boyeri
GTTTTAGCATGGCAGATCCTCATAGTGTTGGTTAATGCCAGCTAGTTGTGCAATGGCCTCAACTATCATCGCTTTTGTATTTAAAATTGTTCCCCTTTTTTATTTCAGGTAGATAATTTCTGTGGGAACCCATTGTTTGATGTCTATCTGTGTTTGAAAACTTGTTTGCCTCAAATTTGCCTGTGACAGTAGTTGATCATTAGTAGGGATGGTTAATCTGTCTGATTTTCCGATTCAATTACGATTATTGAAGTCCCAATTCGATTACCAACCGATTTTCAATTATTAACAATTCTCGATTATCGATTATTGGTTTTCCATTTGACAACTGTAATTCCAGACTTCGCTGTAATTAGTCCAGCTCTGTTAAAAACCTGGACTGCAGATAGAAGAGATATAAAAAATATTATTGAAAAGAAATAAACTTTTCTGAATGTTGTAATTCCCACATCTTAAACCATTACAACAGAATGAATAAGAAATATAGACTTTTTGACATAAACTGCTACATACTTGCATAGACTTCATATTAAAGTGAACTTAAACTTTTTTCAAAGCCTGGAGTACATGTTTAAAAAAAAACATTTTTGATTTAAAAAATCGATTCAAAATCGTTAAACAAAGAATCGCGATTCTTATGTGAATCGATTTTTTTCCTCCTCCCCAAATAATTAGTAGAAGTTAATTTTGCATACATTTCTATTGGCATTATGGTATATATTGCTATCTGGTAATAACCCAGTTGACCTATCATGATCACCATCCCTGTTTGTAATTGTACGTTGCACACAGTTCTGGAGTCTGTAACCCCTACTGACTGATCACATTAACAATGAAGCCACACCTGACAAAGGTGGTAGTCGTTGGTGTGAAATGAGAAATCACTGATGCTACGAGTGATCATACACTGAATGTGTGTGCATGTGTCTGTTGCTGATAATGATGAGATAATTTCAACCCTCCCTCTTTTTGTTTCCCTCTGTTTCTTTTCCTCACTGAGCCCGGCCCTTCTTGTCCCCTTCCTGCCATACTCCAATGCTTTTCATATTACTGTGCTTTTGTTTCAGAGCACTTATTTCTTGCCCCGCTTCACTCAGCTTGTTTTGCTCAGCAAAGAACGAGGGAGGGAAACAAAAGGAAGCGTGTGTGTTTGAGAAAGAGAGATAGAGACAGCCGCTTCCTTGGATGTTAGTATTACTTGTGGTTTGTTACCCTGCTCTGATTCATAACAGCATCCTCCCACTGCTGTTTAAAGAAAGGCTGTAATGTGCACATCATAATTGGATGTGTAATCCTTTCCATTGCACCTTCGGTGAGCAGAGCTGAGAGTAGCTGGTTAGGATGTTAGGAAGAGGATAAAGATCGAGCAGACCTTTAGTTTGTGCATGCTCAAACAGCAATAGAAGAAGCTGAATAAGTGTGAAACAGAAAATAAAAGTCTGTAAAAATGCAAATCATTTAAGTTTTTTTTTTTTTTGTTTTATCAGTGAACTTGGTGAAAAGTGAAGGCAGATACTTCCCCTCCTATGATCAGATGTCAGATTGCTTTGTTTAATTTTGACAGTAAACAATGAGGGGTGAGGATGTGGGGCAACAGAAGGAGTTCTGCTCCGTTTCCACTGAAGCATCATCTGTTATGCAACACATTTAGTTTTTTTTACCCCCTGAATGGGGACGTGGTACTGGAAAGTCTGCCAGTCGGTGTCAGGTGGACTGACTTCTTATCTCTGCTGTGAAGCTCGGCTGCATATACCCACCTCACTCCTTCCCCTTCACAACCCGAGGCCCTGTCTTTTGACTAACTAACAAAAGTGCTCCATCTTTATGAGAGGGCAGGTGTGTGTGTCACATTGTGTGAAAGTACAGCTGAGGAAAGGAGGAAGATGCATTTATCTCCAAACTCCTCCTTGATTTTTAGTATTGGCTTCAATATGTTGGGCTAGCAGAAAGGGAAGCAGGAGGAGAAACAGTTAATCAATAGCCGCAAGGTCAGATGGCCAGCGCTGGGCTGGAGCGTGCCCTGTTAGCAGCCTGTTTAGCTGCCTGGGTGCTGAATGGGATTTGTAGCACTTGTCAGGGCTTAAAGGAGCCCTCTCTGGACCATTTGCTCAGGTGGAGTATGTGAAAGAGACATGCTGGTTAGCAGCAGGAGAGGGAGACCTCTGCTGGATGCTGGGAGACATAGCAGCACAGCAGAATTAGGCCACCCAAAGATATGGTCACGCTATGCGAAGTTAGACTGGCTCTGTGCCTGCAGTGTGCAGATCGAGCTGTTTTACAGGGACCTCTTAGAGAGACACCAGTGCAACTGACATGTATCTGTCTATTATTTGGCAACATTCACCCCAGAATTCCTCTTTATTCATGCAAGCAGTGTGTTCACTGATGTTTAAGACTGTGTAAGTGCTCTCCAGGTAATTCTACTCTGGTAATGCTTAAAGCTGAGAGGATTAGTAATACGGTCTTATTTGAAAGTGCTCCTTTGAAGTTTTGCCTTTTTTGCTTTATCAAAGTAAAGAATTCAAGTTTTTTTTTTGTTTGTTTACATGCGTATAAGTACGTGTGTGTGTTAAATGGAAAAGAAAGATTGTGCATATATCCGGTACTCTTTCGAAGATAAGCACACCAGACTGAGTGTCACACATGAAAACTCCTTGGCTAAGCTCTGTGCTTCCATCGGATTCGTTCTTTAGCTCTGTTTCTCTCAGCGGGGAATTTTGGGGGACCCTTTATCAGCACTGAGCAGCTTTCCAGAGCCCTGCCCCCACCCCCACCTGTGGTTCCTCAGTTGGCCTTTTGTGTGGAGGAATGTGGGGCGGACCAACGCCAATGCAGATAAACACAGAGGGACGGTAAGGGATGGAGGCCTTGCCGGCAGAGCAGCACGATACCTATTAATCCAGACTCAATCCGTCTCCCTGAGATGGTCAGAGTAGTGAGCATGGGGCTGAGACTGTTCCTGTTGCTGCTCACTGCTGAATCTGAACAAAGAATACACAGAAAGAGAGAGGTGCTGTGAAGCTGAACCTTATCTGTTCTCTTAGATGTTGGCATGGGGCAATTGTGTATGTCACACTGATAACATTAAATATGAGGTGTGCTTCTTTTGAAGAGAGATAGCGGTTGTCCTTTCTCGATTGCAGCAAGTGNGCCAAAAAGCGGCAAACTTTTCTTTCAGTTTCATCATGTTTCCGTTTGCTGTTAACAGTGCTGCTGTGGTGCATCTCAGTTTCATGCATTTGCCAAAAATATGTGCTTGAGGCACATCAAGCTCTTCAGTGAGTCAGTGTGTAAACAAGCTGGCTTCTCTGCCTGAACATTTGTCAAGCTGCTAAAATGCTGTTTGAACTTTACAGGCTATAAACTCTGCACATGAGGGACCTGACAGTTCTAACAGATTTACCTCTCATCCTCTACTTCTTTTACAGAGTAAAAAAATACTTTTAATGGAGTCCCGGTAGAGGCATCAAGATGAACACGTTACCATCAATGGACCGGCACATCCAGCAGACCAATGACAGGCTGCTGTGCATCAAACAGGTGTGTATAAAGACCAGATCACAGGAGTCTCGGACTCCTGCTTTAACTTATTTTACTGAAATGCAAACACTGATTCTATGGGGGCAAGGGCACAAGTCTTTTCCTACATTACTTTCTCCTTTCAGCACCTTATAAGGGCATCAGTTTGTCTGGCCATTAGCTGCAGTAACGCGGATCATGTTGCACAGGGTCACAGAGGGAGGCAAATCTGGCAGGGAACACAGGAATACACTTCAAAGCAGCATAACAGACTTTACTTCTGTCTCTTCTTCCCTCTCCTCTCCTGGTCCTGTGTTTCCTTCCATCACGTTCTTGACTCTTGACGTATGCCAGCCCTTGTTGTGGTTTAGATTCCTTGACTGTCAGCTTTCAGGAGACTCTTCACAAACAGACAGACATACAGACATAACCCTGGGCTACCGCCTCTGCTTGTGATTAATAGTCGACAGTACCCATAGACTGCTTGACTAGCTGGCTGGCTGTTGACATATTTGTTTATGATATGTGGGTGTGATCCTTTATATCTCCCAACATCCATATGACAGCATGCCTTAGAATAAATCAGAGAATGATGAGGCTTTCAGAGTGTGATTATGAGGTGACACATCCCTCTTTCTCTCTTTCTTCTGTTCCCTCTTACATTCTGTCATAATAACCTTTTTCTAGACTGACTTACTTTGATTGCATGTAGCCAGGTGTTGATGCCATAATCTTATAAAAGCCTTATTTAGATATCACCTCCTTTTGAAATTTGTGGGAATTTGTTGGATTTGACGTCATTCCCTTATATGCTCGTCAGCGTCGCCGATAAGCTGTCTTGTTTAATAAATGCCGTCATTTTATTTTGGTTTATATACTCCTCAGCTCTTGCTTTGAAAGAGCTTGTAGTAAAGCAGACTTCAAAGGAAAGTCAGTTAGCCAGAGAGCTCTGAGTTTTGGCGGCTCTGCCAGCAGGGTGTCGTTTTAGTTTGGGGAAAGCCGCTGGCAGAGAGCCAGGTGTTATGTTGTTTTTCATGGAGCCAGGTAGCCACCGATCTGACGGTGCCCTGGAAAGGGAGTAAATAGGCATG
Organism: Atherina boyeri; assembly: GCA_029874935.1. Taxonomy (NCBI): domain Eukaryota; kingdom Metazoa; phylum Chordata; class Actinopteri; order Atheriniformes; family Atherinidae; genus Atherina; species Atherina boyeri. Next base: position 4,611 of record JAPMNP010727483.1, read on the forward strand.
TCATCTCACAGAGGACAGTTTTCAAACGTCTGGCCCTTTGAGGGCTGAAGCCTCCACCAGTGCTGCCGTAGTTCAGCCCTTGCGCCCCACCTCCCCATTCTTGTCCTCATCCAACCCTCAACAGCAGCAACAACAGGAACAGCTCATGCCCCTTCCTCCCTCCTAAACTCAGCGGAGCTATTTCACTCTGCTGTCCTCCCCCTCTCACCCGAGTGGAGGTTGTCAGGCAGAGTCAATGGCGATTGCTGCGGCAGGAGGAGCTGTGAGTTCAGATCTAGACAGACAGCGCCTGCTGTGCTAGTTCTGATTCCTCTCGAGCTGGAGGCTGATACGCCTCCCATCAAGCAGCAATAATGCCAGATCATATCACTCATCTAGAGCAGGCTCTTTTTCTCCCTCTTACTCAACGAGAGCATGTCTCATTTTCTCTCACTCTCCCTGCTTTTCTTCATTATCAGTCAAACCCCTTTGAGGGTCCACAACTAACTCCATAATGGCTAATCTTCTCATCACAAAGGATGAGTCACTCAAGGCCTCTCTTGAAGCCCATGATATCACTGGAGGCTCTCTGAGATTTTCTCTGTGGGCGTGTACCCAGCCTGACACATCGCGTTCGCGACGAAGAGACCCTTTTTTTTGCCACATGTCTCCAAAAAGCCGCCCTTTAAAAAACAGTCACCTCTGCTGCCCCCTAAAGACAATAGTTTCTATCCTCTCTGGAAGAACTCACAAAACAAGACGCTTCAGCTCTAGATGAGAATAATAAATGCTTTCAAGTGGGCTCAATCTCGCCAACTGAGCAAGCTGCAGCTCTGCGCCATTTCAGAGCTATTAACCTCCTGAGCCGTGAAGAAAGGGAGCCCAATTTTAAAACCGCTTATTGTGTCTTGCCAGCCTCAGTAGCCCTCAGACACTGGGAAGAAAAGACTCAACTGTTTCAGGCCTCAGTGAACAAGCGAGAGAGACAGACAGAGACTGAAAGAGATTAGACAACACACCAACGGCTCGAACTGAGTCTGCACACATAGCTGCCAGGACCAAGGTTGTTTTCTTTGTGCACGGCCAAGTCAGGCAGTGGACTTCTGGTGCTGTTACACTCTGAAAACGGGCAGTGAGTGAGAGGAAGAGAGAGGAAGAAGATTGGAGGGGAACGATCTGGTTGCTGTGTGGGTCATGGGGGCAAGGGATGGGTGTTGCCAAGAGAGATTAACAAGAAACACTGGCATCATTGTTGATATGGGTGTGATCTTCTTCCCACAATGCAGCAGAGCCCTGAGTGGGCGTACATTGGAAAGAGACGAGGTCCTCACAGGGTTGTGCAGAAACACAAGACATTAAATCAAGGCAGTTTGGAGGGAGAGCGTAAGGCTGCAAAACTGTTTGGTTTTAGTGTTTTTCCAATTTGTACTTCATGTGAGGAAAAAAATAACACTCATTATTTCTCATTGTTTGTGACGATGGTATCCACTCTGTCTGTTTGCACAGCACTTACAGAACCCGGCCAACTTCCACTCAGCTGCCACGGAGCTGCTCGACTGGTGTGGAGATCCCCGGGCCTTCCAGCGACCTTTCGAGCAAAGTCTCATGGGATGTCTGACGGTACGAAAACACTAATTATGGTTTTTGTTGAGTTTTTCAGGTACTTTTTAGGAGACACAAGCAAAACAATAATTAAGTTCTGCACACGTGGGGGAAGAAAAGATTGGCTGAAGTGTCCATTTCTTTTAAAACATTGCAAGTTAGCCAGTCTGTGTTTGGGTTATGTCTCTATTTTTCCTACAAATTATATTAAAAACACTACAAAGCCAGAATATAGTCACACAAGCGTGTTATTTTTCTTCTTTTATGGGCTGTTGACAGAGGCCTATGCTTCTTTTTATATAAACACATATACAAAAATGAAAACAAGAAGTGTGAATGTTTTTTTTTTAGTTGCCAGTCAGCTCTGGTTCTCACCTGCCAGTTGAACTCCAACTCACTGATCTGTGCACGTAACCTGTTAGCTGGTGTGCACCATGCACTCACATGTATGCAAGGGTCCTTTGTGAATGTTAAAATGAATATTTTACATGCTTACTTCTAACATCAGTCTTTGGAACGCTGAAAGGGTATTGTTCCCAGCTGAAGTGTTCACGTGAGCCAACAGATAAATGCTCATTAATGTGTAAATCACAACAAAAGCCTCTTAGAGGCTGATAAAGAGCTATACAATGGGCCCACCGCAGAGATCCCTCTCAGCATGGGGCTCTTTCCATCAGCTAAATTGTTTCATCAGACTCAGAGAGCAAACTGCTGCTTATCTAGAGAATTACTGCATGCAACAAGTCTATATATTCTTTCAAGGATTTTGCACTGTACTGAAATTTAAAAACAACTGTGGTGATCAAGTGGGATTTTTGTGCATGTAGAGGACATGAGAATGTAGAGTTCTAGAGCCAATCAAATATGACACAACTGCTGTCATTAGCATGGCCTGAGTGATTATCATGGCTTTTTGTCTTTGTTTATGCATGCTATTCTCCAAGAGCGTGGGTAAAGTCAGTGTATGCAGACATACTGCATGAAATTCCTGTGTGTAGTCCCACTTTTTTTTAAATCACCCACATAATTTACCATTTCAGCAGCAAGTTTATTTTTTTCTTCAAAAGACTGTAAACATGAGTTTGAGTGGCTCACTAACCCTCCAGCAACTCCACAAGCTCTGTTTTCAAATTGACAGAAATATGGGCCTGGATGTACGTCCTCAGAGGGAGATTAAGCTGAAAAAGGCTTAAGAGGTGAAACACTGTTAAATCCATGTTGAATCTATGCTAGCCTTTGTAGCTGGCTGCCTGCCTTGTACAAACTGTAGGGCAGACTCACTCACGCAGGAAATTAAACGATTGACAGCAACATGGTTTGACCGTTTGTCAGGATTGTTTGCATAATATGGTTTAGTTGAATAGATTATGTTGACATCCTGATGCCTCCTAAACAGCACCAGATAAATGTAATAGGGCCTCGATGGAAGTGTGGAATTGTATGTTGTCACCACTTGATTAAAACGATCCAGTAAACCAAATTATTGACATAATTTAGACAGTTCTCTTTTTAAATTTATCTGTTGAATTCAAGCAACTGCATTTTATGTGACAGAGGGTCTTTACTGGCACATCAGCTGATCTTGTTAATACTAATCTATGTCTTGAGGTCAAAGGGAGCACATGAAAATAAAAGGGGCTCCCTTCCAAAAATGATTTACGCCTGTCTCCTAGTCCAGCTTAACATCACAACGAATCCCCTGTAATATTGTATTAGCCTGGAAGGGTCCTGATTCATTTCTCATAAAGATTCAACCCATTTTTTTAATCATTTAACCTTTGCCCACTGCTTACCATTAAGCTGATCTGTTTAGCTAGACATAAGCTGTCATTTACAATATCATAACACATCCAACTCGTTGTTATTTCCACATTTTACAGCTCTGTTTGAGTGTTTGAACTTGTAACCTTTTCACCATGTGATACTCTGTTTACTTTGCTGGGCCAGACTGGTCTTATTTCAGGATAAACTTTAAGACACTCTTGCAGTGAAGTTCTGTTGGGCGACTGTGGTTTGGCTCTGTCCCCTCTCCTGTAGAAGGCTGTAGTCATCAGGCTCGTCCCAACCGTGGATCACTGGTGCAGTCCAGACTCCACATAAATCTCACTGTGTCTCTGCTTGTGTGTTCACAGAATGTGTGTCTCTCAAGGGAGAAATGAAGTTTAATGATAGCAGGGCCTCAAAATTATATGTTAAAAAAGTGAAAGGATTGCGATGCCTCAACCAGACCTTTTTGCCTGTTGTTTTGATTTTGTTTTTGTTTTGTTTCTTGGAGTCATTGCTCATAAAAGGCATAAAAGTTTTGTATTAAGCATTGTACCTCCAAAAGACAGCTGCTATACTCATGATCTATTGCTCCTTGTGCAGGTGGTGAGTCGTGTTGCTGCTCAGCAGGGGTATGACTTGGACCTGGGCTACAGGTTACTTGCAGTGTGTGCTGCCAACCGGGACAAATTCACTCCTAAATCTGCTGGTAAGACCTTTTACTTCCATGAAATGCAAGCAGATGCATGCTCATCCATCATGGCATTTACTGCTGCTGGCTTGTAAGGCAGTTACGCCAAATCTCACTCATTAAACCACAGCTTAATGTCACTATTTACGTTAGTACACCAACCGAGTGTGTAGCCTCTTAATTATTTTTTTCCATCCAACACTTTAAAACAAATAAACGTGTATGTTAAAGTCCCCATAAATCTGAGTTTGGAAGATATCAATCAATTGATATCTACCAACTACTGCAACCACAGACATCACACAAACACTCGTAGAGCCTTATAATGTCAAGATATTTTTAGGTCCCATTAAACATTAATGTGCTATTGAGATGAGCTGTCTGAGTGGTAGCTTCAGAAAAACAGTCTACTCAACGGTCTTTCTGCACAAACCCACACTTGTATGTGCCTTCATGCACACACACGAAGCAGGGGAGAGAAAGCAGTAATGCTATCCTCAGACATTTATCTATCAAATCCAATTTCCCCTGATCCATACCTCCCCTCCCTGCCTCCCACAGTCCTGGAGGAGCGGCCCATTCGTGTGCATTTGTCAAAGTGAAACGTGAAGAGGCGGGCGGGAGGGAGGAGTAAGGGAAAGAAAGAGATGGATGGCTGGAGAGGTGTCGCTGATGTGTGCTGGACCGCTCACTCTGCCTGACAGAGACCTGACAAAGCTGTTGCCAGCCAGTCAGAACGCAGACAAACCTTTGCTTAGCAGTTACACATGTGGGAGTACCGAGTCAAATATTTGTGATTTAACTCTGGGATTCTTTTCATTTTGTTTTTTTGTTTTTTTTTTACAAGGTGACACAGGGCTAGTGAGACTAATGCTCTGAAATTGTACCCCCTCAAACTTTACCCACACAGCGGTGTCATTCAACAGAATATATAAAAAACACACATGTACAGTATCAGTTTGTCTTTTTCTTTTTTTTTTTGTTCACATGGTCCATGATAACAACATTTACTAAAGCCAAATATCCTCTTTCAGTTGTGGCGGGAAGCATCTTGTTGGGAGAATGCTAAGTGGTCAGACAGACGTCAGTGTACAATATTGATTGCTGTATTTCTCTCTCTGTCTGTGTTCCTGTGTCGGGATAATGTGATTGCAGTCCAGGCATGGCTCGGACAGGCTGGCTGGGCCCGACTTGCAGTAAGAATCATCTTAAGGCCTGCTGATGGTTCTGGGATCTAATAGAAAGCAACACTGACTTTCAGGAGGAGCTGTTTATGCACAGTGGACAAATGGGACCTACAGTGTAATTATGTGGGGCCGGTAGAGGGATCGGAGATATGATGCTGCCAGTCATCAGGCGAGGCAGGCAGGCTGTCTGGGTTGGAGGCAGACGTGAGTTAGGGTGGATCTTACTCACCCAGCATTGGCCTCAACTCGCTTGCAAGGGCATTCGTCTGAAAAAACTCGACAAGAATCACGGGAGTTGATGTTGACAGAGGAGACATGATGGTCATCCATGTTCACAAAGAAATGCTTAAATCAAAGGACAGAAATATTTTGCGATTTGCTGCTTTTTTTTTTTCTTCTTCTTTTTTTTTTTAGCAATCTGTATGCAATTATGCATGCATGGATGTGCATGTGTCTAATTTTGCAGCATCAGAAAAAAGTTGTAACAGTCTATATGGCGACAGAGGCATGTAGATATGACACCTGAGAGCCCAGACCAGGGTCAAGGAGTTTGGGATGTTGTCTGGGCTCCTCAGGGGAATAAGGCAAACCAAGAGTGCCGATCAATCACACCGACACTTTCTTTCAAACTGCCAATCAATTAAGATATTGATTAAAAAAAACAAACAATTGTTTGTGTTTTTCTCATTACAGCATGCTGATTTAAAGAACTTATTGGAAATAAATCACAAAATGAATTCAAATTTAAATCTCCAAAGATTATTTTTGTTTTGTTTATCATCATCTGAACCCATAAACTCACAACAAAAGCATGGTTGTGAGCATCCCAGTTTAAGAATAAACTGCTGCTCTGTGAGACCTGTCGAATAAAGTGGAGAGATTTTCAGCAACAGCAGGCTACTGCTGATGAGCTGTCTGGAGATTGTGACCCTGCAGTGAAGCCTGGGGGGATTATTGTGTTGCTCTAATCTGGAATCAGCCAGTGGAGAGATTTATCTGCTGTTAGGCAATGTAGCATTAGCACTGTTAACTCTTGGAGCAGAGAAAACACACGTCTCTTTTCTTGTTTACATACTAGTACCTGCACTGGTAAACGCTTTCAGTTCTTAAAAAGATGACGCCAGAGTTTTAGCTGTTGTGTCGTCACACTGTAATGCTTGGTCGTTAGATGGTAAAATAAATCCATTTCTTAATCCTTGTTTATGTTTTTGCTCCTAATAACCTGTAGTCTGCTACCAGCAGATTTTCAACTCATTAGAGGTTCATCAGATGCTAGGTGTACAGCTGCCATACAAATTTGTACAACCGCAACAGGAGCTGTTGGCCTACTGTGAAGTTCAGCAGACAACAAATCAGATTATCCACATAATCTGTCCAGGGTTTTGCTGTTTCCATCCTCAGTGAATCTGCCAGTCTGTCATCAAGCTCATACTGTAGCAGTTCTCTTTATGAAGCTAAAACCCCATCAATAAACCTTAAAAATGGTCATTATGGCACGTAATCTGCTTTTTATGCAAAATTCATTTTGACAGTTTCTGTGGCTTTTATGTTTAATAAAGCTAAAGTTAAATATTAAACATGTTATGTTTCCTACGTGACTAGACATGCTCTGGACTCAAATGAGCTCCTTGGAATGATAACAATTTATTTAATCATCCTTATTGTTAAATTAGACACAGGTTGCTGCTTGTTGTTCCACTGCCTTGCTTGAGGAAATAATCATTTGGTTATTTTTGTTGGTATCACACAGACACTTAAAAAGTAGTGGAGAATAATTTCTTTTGAGGTACGTGTATCTACACAACTGATCTGGCTTTGATGTTTCCTGTGTATCCCTACCTCGGCTGATTTAAGAATGAGGCAAAAGAGAAGAAGAACAAAGCTCTCTTCTGGGCGGTTGGTTGCGTCCCTCCCACTCACACTCACATGTGACATTAAAAGGAAATTTGCTGTCAGCGCACAGTCAGTCAACAGCGCATGCTCACAAGGTGATCCTGCTGTTTCACATCAGGAAAAACAGCCGCTGTGTCAACAGTGACAGATAACTTCCAGGGTGTGGTTGTAGCTCACCCTGTGTCCTTTGATCAACACACGATGTGCAGAAAACACAACTCACAAGCACATAACTCTCATAATTCGGTGAGTAAAGCATGAGAATGAAGAACTCAGAATAAACTCTCCCATTAGACTCTGTGTCGACTCCTCTTGCAGCGTGTGAGTGCTTCTCTTGTTTTAGCTGACAACAGTCTAATACTTATCTGCTTCAATTTACTTTCACTCGATTGATTTTCTTGCCCAGTCTTTCTTTCCATCTTTGAGAAGTGTGTGTTGAGCTAGAGGAAAGTGTAGGCATCCTTTGTTACCGACCCAATCAACCTTACAGACTTTTATATTTAATTACTGCTGAGTAAGAGCATTGCACTGAATTATTAACAGGAAACGGGGTTTATTTTTAGCAGACAGTCCTCTCCTCTGACTCTCTCCAGCGGTGTGTTTTAGATGATGAAACCCCTTTGCAACCCCACATCTACATTCAGAACTTTACTATGAAGTTTATAGAAGTAAATCTCATGAGGGAAAAGCACTTATATATGTAGCTGCCTTCACTGCCTCCAGCTGACTGGGTCCTGTGTCACTTGCAGCTTAATTGGTTTGGTTTACACAACTGTGAGCAAATTCATTTTGGTGAATTCCCAATTTATCTGGCAGTGCAGTCGTATTCCAAACACAGTGGACTTTGTTCTTGTCAAAACCAGATGAGCAAATCGTTTAGATCCTCCTTTTGTTCTCGGTTGACTGATATGGCAGCCACATCTCAAGGCTCAAGTCCCCCCGTGAGGCTTTTGACACACCCCGTTAAAGTTATATTTCCAAGAGAGCCTCTGTTCTGTGTTCATGTGTTTGAATTTACTTTGGATATGTGTTGAAACTCATGATGATGGAGTTTGCTTCCTGGAAGCAGCACAAGAGAAGACTTCCCTCTCCTGTCACAAGGCCAGCGGGCTTTCCCTCTCTCCGGCTGTGCGTTACATCTCAACATTTAGGTGACAGCTTGGCTGCGTTGTCGTGTTCGGTTGTGTTAGGAGCAGGGGAAGGGAAGATGAACTCAGATTCACCCTCCTTTGATTCGGTTGCTCTCAGATGTTCTGCACGTCTCTGACGTGTCTTGCTAGTTAGATTTACAAAGTGGTCTCTGATGAAGACAAGGCTGATGTTATCAGATTATATTGTCCTACTGGCAGGAATCCCCTCTCTGTTAAGCCAAATAACATACTGCTTGTCTGTCTTTGAATAGATTGATCTTCCTCTCTTACTTCCTCTCTTCATGCGTTGGTTTCCAGCCAGCCTTTGTAGCGTATGAAGCTCCACCCATTAATGCAAGTTTGCAAACTGAGCTTGCAGGGTTTTTTGTTTTGTTTTGTTTTGTCTTTTTTATTCAGGTTATCTTTGCCCTTCTCACAGTGTTACATGTCACACACATGATTTCCTCTGCACTGTGTAACAGCTTAGAGAAACAGGGAAATGGAGATAGACTGAACACTTCGGTTACAGCAAAGGTGAGAAGCACTACAATATCTTGCCTTCTCAATCTCTTCTCTTGTTTGTCTGCGTCGGCTAGCTGTCTTTAATCTCTCCCTCTCATCCTCCCTCCTCTTCTGCTGTCTCTACTGCACCCTCTGTCTATTCCTCCCACTCTCCTTCCATCCATCCCTCCATCTTTCCTTCCCTCCCTCCTCCTCCTCCTTCTGTCTCGAGAGTGAGTTGGAGTCGGTAGCAGGTACAGCAGGAGCCCATTAGTGCAGAGCCCTGCTCTGATTGGATAAGCTGAAGAAACAGGGAGACTGCCTCTGAATAATTGATGTGCATTGTGCAGACGCCGGACAAGGGAAAGACACAGATCAGAGAGGCAAGGGAGGCGAAAGAAGAAGAGGAGGGAGGAAGTAAGAAAGACAGAAAGAGTGTGCAGAGTAAGGGATATGTGCAGGGAGTGAGAGTGATAAGGTGCTGGCAAGAGGCTCGGGAGCAGCAAAAGCTTTGAGAGTTGCCACTGGCCTCTGCGGGAACAGGAGCATTTGTGACACTTGAGTCTTTTCTTTGCACGATGAAGGGAATGAGATGAGATGTGCAGGGACTTTGCTTGGCTCTGGGTAAGTGCGGTGGAGTGTGTTTGTTCATGACTGCTGTCCACGTGTGTGTCTTTGCAGAAAGCTGTATTATTTGAGTCTGTTTTCATGCATGGGGCAGGATCAGGGGTAACCTAAGAGCAACAGATTTAGATCCAGACCAGTGCAAGTAGAATAGGCAGTAAGTGAAGCAGAAGTACAGCAGATTGGGTTTCTCTTCAATGGCCAAAATGCAGAACTACTTTTTTTATTTTTCAAGCATTGTCATTGTTTTGTCTGTTGCAGGTTGCAGCCATACCTTCTATGATACTCTGTCTGGTGTGCTGGTGTGACTTTGATCTAAAGTACTGGCTGCTCACACAAAACAGGATCAGTTAGGATCATCTGACCACAGGTTGATCTACCTGCTGCTCTGTCATAAGGTTAACCTGATTGGGATTTTGTCTTTGTGAAAGCTTTACACTTGTAGTTCAGGTTTTTTTTAAAAAAAATCGTTTCCTCCTCTCTTAAGGTTATAGTTGAGGTTCTGCTGGTTATTGTATTGTTTGGATTTAGTTTAAATGTGACACAGACAACTTGCTATCATCCCACAAAGATGTGTTCTTCTGTAAATCTGTCATTTCTTGCAGTTTATGGCACTTGGAGGAGCTCGTAACTATGTTGATGTTCAGAGTGCAAGTTTTACTGTGTGTTTTTCTGTCAGGAGATGACCCACTTTCACGCTGTGGGTTCTGTTTTTTAAGTAGCTGGCCAATGCTTGGAGCCTAAGCCTGTCTTGCTTGTCCACTTATTAGACAAAAAGAAAAGGAGAGGAAGAGAGGAGTGTAGTCACGGAAGAACAATGCAGTTAGATGAGTGCATAGACAGTTCAGCTTTCTGCTTAAGTCTTTCAGTAACACTAAGAAGTGTTTAATGTACCTCCTATTGTCAGATCTGTGTCTCATGAAGGGAAACTATTTGAATGAGAAAAGGGCAGTGAGGCTATAAAAACCACGACCATGCTGCAGGCTGTTCAATCAGTGTTCAATCTAACCTTAAAACTGACAAGTTAATTTGCAAATGGCTCCTGCAAACAACAGCCACAATCTTCAGCTGGTGTATGGAGAGAATGTGATAATACAATATGACTTCCAGCTAGCTGTTGTGGAGCTGCAGCACTTCCTGTTAGCCTGCACAGTGTGGAAACCACTGAAACCATCTGCATCCTCAACCTCACAAGAAAACCCTTCAGCCTTCCTCCTTTCTCTCCAATGCCTTGCTTTTTATCACTTACTGCACACATGTTAGTGAACTCTTACCTCTGAGTACTTCCCATCGGGCTGTTAAGCAACTCATTGGTGACATTTGACTGAATTGTCTGTGTGTGTGTGTGTCTGTGTGTGTGTGTGTGTGTGTGTGGGGG
>JAPMNP010727493.1:0-12836 GCA_029874935.1 Atherina boyeri
ATTAATACCCGCCAAAATTATTTTTAACCCGCATTTGGCGGGTTGGCGGGTGTTAATTTCGAACCCTGGTAATAATTGTTTGTGCCGCTTGCTGACGTGTCTCTAATTGGTGTGGCTGTCAAAAGTAAAGTATGGTGATTGAAGTGGCTCTATTAAATGCAGAAGTTGATGCTTGGCCTTAGGCAGAGCCCAGCTGTAACCTGCCACAACTCTATGGTGTCCAGTGCTCTCACATCTGTCGGCCTGACATGAGTAATGCACTCAACACCTTCTGTGGGCTCCAGATTAGAAACTGAACTGCTGTGAGCGCTCTTCCTAATGCCTACGTTTGCTGCGCTTTAATCCAAAATCCAGATAGATGAACGTTCCTTTAAGTGAGACTAAATTTAATCAAATATACAACATTAAAGCACATCACTGAAGCTTGTGAAAACACAGCAAGCATCTTGATAATTACTTGATGAGCTGAAGCGAGCAGTTTTTAGATTCTTTGTTTTTCATGATTCTTGGTCTTTGTGAATGTCACATCACTTCTGTACTTTGCTTGCAAACCAAATCACTTGGCGATACTTATCATCACTCTGTTACGTGCAGCTCAGTGTAAAATCATCACTAAGCATAACTGTTGACAGAATAACGTTAGCAGTGGGGAAAGGAGTTGAGTTATTTTACACAGTGGGTTGGAGGCCTGAAACAAATGCCCTTGTGAGATTGATTGCATACTACAAGCTAATGAGACAAACAGAGCCTGAATCGATTCAGTCGGGCAGGAATCATGCTACAGGGGCATATGCATCTGTGTGCAATGGCTTTATTGACACGCTCATATTCAAAGAGCCGGTGAAAGGGACCAGATACTGCAGTTTAGCCTGAAAACAAAGCTGTGTCCTCTTCAGCTGAATGGAGCTGCTTCGCCCACTGCCAGCAGGGTCGATGCTGCGCCCGCGATGGGATCTGACACGTTGGGTACTTACTGCTGAACTGTTACTGCTAAGTTTTGTTGTCAAAGACAAACAAGACAGGGGTTGTATAGCAGGCAATGTTACGAAAAAATGGGTATGGAAGAGCGCCTTTAACTGGAGTTAGTGACAAGCCAAATGACAGTATGCGTGTGGATGACCGGCGGCCCAGTTAGGGGACTTTCTGCTGGAGCTCTCGCAGCCTTTGGCTGACTGGCTAATCACTGATATTCCAAGTGCTGTGGTTAACTAATTAAAACCTTTATGGCTCACCAGGATGACTGTAAGAGGATAAGCAGGGCTGGATGCCATGAGAGATGTTGAGCATGTCTGAGCCGCACACGGTGACTCAGACAAAACTGAGTGCAGAGACAGCACAGGGCTTAGAGGAAGTAATTATGTGAGTCTTCCTCTAACCACCTACCTGTTAAGATTACCATTTTACTATTGCAATATAGCATACTTCTGTGTTTTCTGTTGAAGTTTATACCAAACTTTTGTAAAATTCCCAGAGAAAAAACAAACAAAAAAAAAACAACAACAACATCAAAAACAAAGAAGATTTGCATTCTATCACAATGCATCTTGATTTTTACACATCTTTGAAAAATGAATTTGGCACAGATAATTTTGAGCCTCTCGCTGCTGTCTGATAAGCACAACAGGAGGGAAATTACCAGACTAGCGGAAGGACACTCGGAGGGGGTGTATTTAATTGACTGCTTTATGATTGTGTCACTCAAGTCTTGTCTGCACACCAAAGGGCACTTGGGAGTGAGTCATCTGTCGTAGACGAGGTGGGGGAAGGTGGGAGATACAGTGCTGGAGAATCTGGCATCAGTCGAGTGTTTTGTCTTTTTCCACAGCAGACAAAGGGACAGGGTTTTCTGCGTTGCTAAAGGCTTCAAGGGAAAATGCTTAATTTCATCAGTGTCAAAACACATTAAAACTCACTTGTTATAGAGTCTGATCATCAGCCGTTGGGCGAGGAAGCAAGAGCAGAGCATCAGGGTCACTACAATTCCTCTATAGATGAGTATTTCATAGGGAGAACTGGCACGCTTCTCTATTTAACATTTAAAAAATCTGCATTTTAAGTCACATTAAGTGGAGTGTAATCAAGCTAATAAAGTTTGTCATCCAAATCTATTTCTTGCCATTTTAGTTCCTCATCCATTTATGTAACATTTTAAACAGTCAGTTTCGGTGTGGTGATGAGGCTGATGGATGAATCTGAGAGTATAAAAAGAAATTTAACTGTAAGCCATTTTTGCTGCCACACTGATGTGGATTTTAGAAAATAAGAAGAATATGGCTTAACTGAATCTGTTTCTTTACATAAAACAAAAGTCACTGATTCCTCACTTTATTGGCTCTTCAATGCAGCAGTGATATTAATGATGATCACGGTATGACTAATGTCCAAATGTGATCTCCATCGTGATAAATTCAAACAGAATACAGCGAAAACACACATTTTACACCTCATTCGAATCTGGGAAATTGGAGGGAAATCAATATGGCTTCAGTCAGCCCATGCTGCAAATGAAAAGCATGCATGCAACGATAATGGATATGGATTTGTGGGTCTATGGTTCATGTTTCACTCGCCTGGAGCAGTCAAATCTTTATGTTTAGTGCTAAAAAAGATGACTGATGAGTGCACCAGACTAGGACTGCGTTTGGTTAATTCCTGTGTAAAGGGCAGAGACATGACCACTTTGTGTGATTCCCATAAACTTATTTTTGAAAGGACCATTCCTTTAATTTACATCGGGTAAGCACACAACACTGCAGGTGAGGGTTCAGAAGGCCACAGCCTGGGCTGCCTGCTGCTGCTCCTGTGTAATTTGTTGCTGTCAGAGGTCAGTTTCGGGAAAAACAGAATGCAGATGAACTTTCAGGCTTCTGTTTAAACGGTGGCTCAGATGCAGAGAAAAAGCAAAACACCTGCACGGAAAGGGCAGTAAGGAAGAAAGACAGAAAGAGCAACATAACAATATTCAGCCTGCTGAGAGAAACAACTTTGCAGCCTTGAGATGTCTTATATTGTTTGAAATCAGCGCAAATGCCGCTCTGCATCTTTAGCTTCCTGGTGCGCCTTTGTGTGTGAATCTCTTTCATGGCAGTGTGTTTGTGTGTGAGGGTCACAGTGCTGTATCGCCTTTATATATTTGTCTGGTGAACAATATTTGTGTGGTATTTGTCTATTATATTTGTGTTTATGATGTTGTTACCAAGGTGACAGCCAGTAGTTTCATTTTTATGGTGCAATGAAGTGAAAGAAAACAGCTTGTGAAGCAGACAAAACTTTTATGTTGAAAGGAGACGTATAATGCCTTATATTCACAACCTGACCCAATTTCTTTGGTCCTAATGAAATGTCTACAACTTCGTTTGGTCAAAATGATACGGAGGGACAATGCAGCATTTCATTTCTCTGCTGATAATTTACACCTCTCTTCAAGCGGATCATTTTAAGGGTGTGAGGTGACTCACAAATCCCCTTCACTTCTCTTTTCTCAAATTCTGTCTCTTTTACTTATTAATTTACCCAATGGGAGAACATACAGTTAATAGTCTGAGAACATCCAAACTGAGGAATACTATTAATTTTAGTATCAAATATGGACTCTTCCCTCATCTGCAGTTCAACTGAGGACATTAATGGTTACAGATAACTGTTAGCCACTATCTCGTTGTGTTGAACTTGACCAAGTTGTAACTCCTTCAGCCCATTTTGGCTCCTTAACTCCATTCTACCTTTTTATTGAGGAAACAGGAGTTTTTAGTGATTGAAATGAAGAACTATTGCTTGTACGCCAGTATTTCCCCGATATATGTGGCTGCGATGGCAGTCTCTGGTGCTATAATGATAGTGCATCCATGACAAATCAGAAATGTCCATTTTTCAATGGTAAAAGGATAAAAAATATGTCTTAGAAGTTAGATTTCCTTGGCAAGATATAGAATAATAACTAGTACTGCATTATAAACTTATGTATTTCTTCAGTTAATTATATAAATTGATCACTTATGCAGCATCATCAAGTTAAAGTTGAAGTGGGGGGTGGCAACATCGCATTAGGGATGTTACTTTGTAAATCTCGACAGTTCGTTATGATGTGCAAAAAAGATGTGTAAAACAACAGACCAGATGTTTTTTTGGTTTGTATTTTCTTTCAGATTTTTGTAGACATTTATTGAGAAAGCTAAATCTATGTTGTAGTTTATGCTGGGCTAATGCATTGAGAATATAAAGAAGTAATAAAGAAGAAAGAGCATTAAAATGAAATTATTAAATGAAATTTAGAAAAACTGGATTTTATTAATGCAATGGAGAAATTATGCATTTTGAAAATGCAAAAAATATAATACATTATTTATTTTGAATAAATCACAAATATTTGGCTGATCAAGATAACCTTATTACGTGTTATCTGTTATTCTGAGAATATCGAATAACTGAGTGACGTTAATAGGACAGGGTTGAATATAGATATGGGTTAACCCTGCTTTTATGTACTCGTAGATGTTACATTTGCTGCGAGTTGCTGTTCCTATCTGTCTAACTGTCAATCACTAATGCAAAGGCAAATACAGCTGCAGCTAAAATATTCAGTCACAACTCTGTCCTCTTGGTAAAATATGTGCAATTGAAGCACCTCTTTGTCCTTTGTTCTTTTGTGCTTTCTTGCCGCACTGTCGTCACTCAAAATATTTTCTCCATCACCTGCTCCATGAGTATTCACTACCGTGGTAAGAAAAGCATATAATACAAGCTTTGTTGAAGAAAATCAAATTAGTTGCAACATTGCAGCTGATCTGAAAGGGAAATTATTTCTGTTTCCAAAAAGAAATCCCCTTTTCAGGACATGGCATCACAGAGACAAAACATTATACTCTTCTTTCATCACACTTTATCTGCAGTTCTTTTTGAAGTGTGAGCGTCAAATGAAAAGTTCCACTTTCAAAATTTCATCAGCTGTCATCTCAGCGTATGTGTCATCCCTTTGTAAGACCCCTGAAAAGGAGAATTGCTGTTATGGTTTTCCCAGTGTTAAACTTAGAGGAACAAAGCTGTCATAGTCACCTTCTGAGTGTAAGTAGACTTTCACAGTTGGACACTTTATCGCTTTGTCCATGTTCATCCATTTTCGTTTTGAGTCAAACTAAGGCGTACCTCGTTTTCTATGCTGTGTGTTAGTAGGAGCATGTGATAAATGCAGCAGAGAGGAAACACAGGAATAGTAATAAAAGCCTATCTGCTCTGACACAAGCACAAATGGGGAAATCTTATTTATTTATTCATTATTTTGATCAAAAGCTCATTACTTCATTATTCCATGTGTTATTTTTTCTTTCAGTCCAAAAATCCATTTATGTGTTAATGCTGAAAAAAAAAAAATCAAAGGATGATATAACTCATTTTAAGTCCTTAGATGAGGGCTGCATAAGCTGATTTGAGAGCTGAATCTTAGGATATGTGATGAAATGTATGATAAAAAAAACATAATGAAACAAATAAAATGCCTTAGGAAAGTCAGACTATTCCCCATTGTACAAGGACCTTACCATCAATGGAGACATACAGCTACCTGCAACTATACACACTTATTTAATGAAATAGTTGTTTATGAAACATGGTATCACTCCAGCACGTGTAACAGCTGTGCTGGTCCTCAGTGGAGTTTATAGCACTTTCACAGTGAAAGATCATACCTGCAATTCAAAGCCACAAAATAGCCTCATACCAGTTCAGTCTCACCAGAAAGCACATTAAAAGCCCAATTGTGTGTATCATTGAAATATAGCAACATGGGATATAAAAACATATCTGTAAGCTGTTGTTTTCTTTAAAACAGCATCTGTATTATAATTGTAATCATGACCCATGGCTTGTACAATGGTGACACTGTTATAGTTGCCAACGATGTATTTTATGACCCAATCGCAACACCAACCATTAGCGCTTAAAAACATTGTGCAAATAGGTCTAAAACATATTGCATGGAAGTCTGCAGTCTGTCAGCATTTGCCACCGTCCAGCCTCTCTTTCTTCCTGGTAAGTGTTTGTTGCCAAATCAACAGTGTTGAACAAGACGTGGAAAGTGACATATGAAGCAACAGTAGAATCGTGAACCCTGAGCGAGAGAATTACTCAAGACAGAGTAGGAATGCAATGTGTGAGGATGTTGGACATTGATGTGTGATGACATATCCACACAAACTGTGTTTGTGCAGGGAAATGAGTAAGAAAAAAGTTTTACTTTTTGCCTTGTGACATTTGCATTATGTGAAACTACTGCAAAATATTACTGTTTTGCTTTTAATATCCGTTAAAACGATTGGCCTGTGTTTATGTGGTATAATGCCAGGGGCAATCTTTATTGTATCCTCAACGATCAGTGATTCAGTTTTGTTTATATGCACAAAGGATTAATGTATGTGTCAGAGCATTTTAGCTGTGAATTCTAAGTTTGCACTTTATTATAAATTACAAAGTTATTAAAGTTAATGTCTCATTTACAGTGCATTACATTGCACATCTACTGTTTCAGCTTAGTGTTTGTGCAATCTTTCATTTCATAATTGTGTAATTATGAGTCACTAACACTTACATAAAACTGATTTAAAAAAAAAAAAGCTGTTAATAAAAAGTGAAGTGCAGGACGTCAAATGGGCACCTACACCCTCGTCAAGACAATAGAAATTAATAATCCGTCAAAACTGCCAACACTGCCTGAATCCAAACATATTGTGCAAACACTGCAGGAGGAGATCTGCATTTATCAAAATCCCTAACGGCACGAAGGAGGAACAAAGCAAAAACTGAACATTATCGTCAGAATCGTATCAGCACACACAGCACGTATGCCTACAGAGACACCAACGCTGATTTTTTTTCTCTCTTTTTTTTTTTTCACAGCTGAATTATGACAGGAAATGTTAACTCAAATCTATTTGCCCGAGGTAACATCTCAAGGTTAAGACAAGCCACGCATGACGTCTTTATTCTGTGAAAGGCGATCTTACTCTTTAAGACCACCTGAGCCTCTGAATTTTTTTTTTCTTTTTCTTCTTCCTCGGGGGGCACCGGCCCACATTTTTGTGCAGCCAAATGAAACCAGCGGCCTAAACCCGCCTGTGTGCACCTCCAATTTGCCTGAAGGCACCAAGATTGATTCAAGACACTGTGTCAGTTGGAGAGCTCGGCTCACACCGCCACCGGTGGGAGGTCAGAGTGAACACACAGGTGCTTTCTCACATGGCACCCCCTCGACACAGGTGCCTCTGATACCACTTGGCTGTAACATAATTGCAACACAGTCTGATGTTAGAAGATGGGGCTAAAGCTGGCGGCAGGCTGTCAGGATGAACAGACACCACGACCAAACTCTATTACTGTTAATTGAACTGGAAAGAAAGAGGGATGGAGAAGACAGGCAGGCTATAGGAGGAAGCAAAAAAAGAGAGATAAGGAAGTAAGGACAGAGGTAGAGAGCCCGCCATAATAGTAACCTTATCTCCAGATGGACCACCAGAATGTGGGAGGTTAATGCAATGTCATGCCAGGAAGATGGACAGGGTCCATTCCACTGTCTCATCTGGGAGGCAGCGGAAAGATTGTATCTCTTGCCACCTGAGAATAAAAGGCAATTTGTCTAAGAATTTACGGCTAATTGTAGATGTATGAAATCCAAAGGAAGGCTTAAGCATTTCAGTTTTAAAAATCAACTGCCATCCATCGTAATCAATTTTTTCAAAACTTTTAGAACAACAAAGTTAATACCGTCTTTTACTTGAGCTGTTTTATGAAGAGATTGCTATGCCTCCCGTTATGTTTTAAGATGCATTAATCCAAATCAGATTTTCCGCACATGCATTAATTTCCCAAAGGTGTGAGCTACAGGCAATATGAGCCGGGGTGCTCTGCATCTCTTTGAAACAGAGAGAAAAGATTAGAGCTTCATTTGTGCATCTCTGGCCTTCAGAGAATAGACTTCTGTGATGCGTTAGGGTTTTTGCAGCCGCTGCAATTCGCGCACACATCTTGGCTTCGTTATATTATTGAAACAGATGGATAAACATTATTGTCTGTTTCAAAGGTGACAAAAAATGTTTTTTTTGTCAAGGCTGAGTAAAATATACCCTTCACAACAAAGACACATTAAATACACACTTAACACAAAGGTGTATTGCTTTATTTTGTTAAAGATCTGCACTGTCAGGGCACAGTGTTGGCATTTTGACAAAGATTAAGAGTGTAGGACAGGCTTGTCCAAAGACCAAAAGGCTCTGCATAGGCCTGAAATCCCCAAGTTGGAGCTGTCACAGAGATTCCATCCAGGGACACAAGACTGACAGATTGTGTGTCGTCGNGCCTTCATGGATATTTTGAGTGACATTTCTTTGGGATAATCAATCCCACTCAAAACCAGACATGTGTTTAGAGCTGCTCCAGGCTGGGGGAAGTAATAAAATACAAAACGCTTCTACACGATATATACAAGTGACATGCTCTCAACGACAAAAAAAAAAGGATGCTGTGAAGTAGAGGAAACATATCTGCTGTGCTGCTTGCAAATGTTAACCATTTGACATAACTCAAAAAAGTATTCAGCACGATTGTTTTTTCTGCGTCATGGTTTGGAAACCATATGACATTAATTAATAAGCCTCCGCTGGGTCTTTCTGGAGCCAGACCCATAAATAAAGCAGAAGATGTCCACAGCGTATACAGTAAAATCTATAACTTGCTCTGAAATGCCTTCTGTGCGGACTTGCACGAAGAGAAACCAGTAAAGATATAGGTTAAGAACAAAAGTGTAGTCCCCACTGCAGAAAAAAAAACAATACACCGGTGTTACTTTAATCCACTGAACTGTATCTAACCAGAGCTCAACCTGTATCTTTAAAGTGCACTCTGACTGCAGACAGGTTGCCAGAACCCTTTCACAGTTGCAGAGCTCTGTGGCAAGAGTTGTGTGTCTTTGATGCTGTACATCTACACCAGCTGATGGATGGCAGAGTAAGGACAGAGGCTCTCGCTCTATTCATCAAAACCAGACAACCTCTTGGAGTCTTGTGGCCTCGGTGACAAATGAGCACCAATGTCCCTCCTGGAGGCTGAGAAGGCTTAGAGTTGGAGCTTTGGAGAAAGTACCAGCTTGGTCAAAGAGAACAAAGATGCTTTTTATTAAAAAAAAGAAAGAAAGAAAATGTTATCCATATGTTCTCCTCCGGCTTCTTCCTTTGTACACAGTTTAAAAAAAACCTCTCAGTGTTTTGTCTCGAACAATGAACGCCATGAAAAATTGCTCTTTGCTCTTTAAGCTGAGTCCAGGTGGGGCCCAAATAGGTTTTTAAAAGCTTATGGTGAGAATGAAACAGAAGGAGGTTAAAGCAGGCTGTGGAGACTTGTGTCAACGTAAAGCACACTGTGTGGAACTACAAGTAGGCAGGCAGCGGGATGGAGTGATTCTATTTGAAGGCCTGTATTATCTGGGGGCTTCGCTGCATATTGTTAGAAGAAGTCTGAAATGGGAAGAAAGTGTGCTGGACAGAGAGGAGAAAAGAAACATTAACAACAGAGATATAGGAATGCACATCACTTTGAAAACCTTTAGAAGCCCTTTGAAGAATGACTGCCTTTCTAAACAGCCTAATTCACTCAGAATGCATGTCAACTCTAACAGATTTGATCTGCAGTGGAGCCACTTTTAAACCATCACTCAGACTTAACAGTTTTGTATTCTTATACTCTCAGAAGACAGCTTACTGTGGTGAATCAACTCCTAAATCTAGAAGCTGCCCAATGCTTCAGACTCTTGCACATAAAACTTGTTTTTTTTTTAAACGTTCATCATTCAGAGACGTCTATCGGCATTCTTCCAAGCAAATGGGAGTCTACCTAGAAATTATATTGTATTTTGAAAAAGAAGCGCTTGCAGCACCACAATTGTCCCACATAGCTTTCTTGTACTTGACTGATCATCCTTTGGGGGACAAGGTTAAAGAGACAGGTGGTGTCCTTGGTGCTGTCAGGATGAATCTACAATGTTCAGTGAAGGCTGCAGAGTTTGAGTCTGTCAGTATCTGGGATATGCTATAAAAGATAAAACAGAAAAGACGGCAACGGATCTACAGCATAGCTTGTTTGTGATTGATGACATATCAACCTGAGGTGTCCATCCAGCATATGGGGTCTCTGGCACCCACAAACCCTCTTTCTGTTTGGACCTATTGGTTCCCTCCAGCTGGAACATCAAGTGAGGTGAAGCTTAGAAAAACTGCTTGGCAGTGGATGTGTAAGTCAACTAGAATGGTGGTGGCTTTATTCACAGTGGGAGGTATGAATGACAAAACTGTTAAATCAACTTTCTTTAAGCTAATGAAAGCTTAGCTGGTTTCCGGTTATGTCAACTGGAAGGAAATGATTATAACACAGCTTATGTGTGTAGCATGATGTTCTGCTCTTTTAAAAAGAAGCTACAAAAGCAAACCTTGATTCCACTGTGAGATGAATAAACCTGCTACATGGTGTCTCAATCTGCAAGTGAGATTCGATCAGGACTCATTGGGCGTGCACGAGCGAGCGTGTAATCAGTTTGTAGTAAATTGAGGGAGTGGGTATAGTAGTGATTTACCTGCCAAGACTCTATTCAGAACATCTTGATCTTCTCCCTTTACCACATTGTCTCATGTTTTTCTTTATATGGAAAATTAATGAAAGTGCAAAGATTGTTATCAGAAGGACCGGCTGGAGCCTCGTGGATGGTGTAGATGATCTCATTTACATTACAAAAGTGAGCATTTTTAACCTTTATCCACTATTGATTTGTTGCAATGCAATATGGTGTTAGTTGTCTTTGTATCTCTGAAATCTCTTATCAAAGTGGAGTTGTTTTAATGAAACTCATTGTTTGTTCTTAAAGTTTGCTGACCTTTGAAAGAAAGACCCTCCATTCACATATTCCTCTTAACAATTGATGTTATGTTACTTGTCATGTGTTCATTCTGTCTATGTAATATAATAGTGTTAGTCTTTCTCAGTATGAGGACAATCAAATGGACTCCTGTGTAAACAGGATGTAAGTTGTGACTTTTGTGCTCTTCTTTGCATTTAATGACACATGGAGAAAAACATCTGTCATTAAACTTTACAATTGCTATTATTTTTCTCATCAACAGTGGTAATTAGACATTTCTAGCAGGCTTGGCTACATTATTCACCTATTAATCTATGTTTGGCTATATGAAAATAGCCTATAGCTGACATTGTCAGATAGATTAGTCACTTACAGCGCAGTAGATGTTTTGCTATTAAGGCATTCTAACTATAAGAAAAACTATGACAAACAACAGCGGTTCAGATGCCAAGTAATTACTGACTGATTCAGATATAAATGAAAACTTTTGGGTTTAAACTTGTATTTCTTTTCTCTGGCACGAACTAATAATCTTGCATTTAAATGTATTTTTGAGACAGATATGAAGTCTCTGTGTGCTTCATTTCTGTCTCACACATGAAAGAACATATCAAGGGTGTCCCAGAAAATTGACACATGCACAAACACACACAAATACACACATTTTAGTGCCACTTCGAACTGACTTTGACTCTGACTTTCATTTTGCAGTTCAAACCATTCATGCACCAAAATGTTAAAGAATCCATAAAACTCTTTAACTTCCCAAGATAATTCTTACCACTGGTGGCTCTGTGAGTGTCTTACTGTAATTTATAGGATTTTTTTTCTCTCTGAATTTGTTTTATGAAGACCAATTTGTAAATCTTGTTTGGTTTGATGTTTGCACATGTTATTGATTTTTGCTGAATGCTCAGGGTGGTAAATAATCACAAAGGATGCATTGCCTCCGATGCAAGTTTAGCTTTGTTTGCAGAGAGAAGCTTGTTTAATTGCACTGTGCAAAACATTCAGAACACCATCATATGGGAATTTATTGTGTTTTGAAGATGTGTGCAGTTTGAATTGGATTCATTGCTTGCCTTTGTTTTCTTAGAAATAGATGATTAAGAAATTGCGTTATTCTAAGCATTGCAGGGTGTTCAGAACATGAATAACATCAATTTATCCCTGAGCTGGTGCCCAGTGACATAGCTTGGAATCACCTTAATGTCTTATTATATATACATATCATAAAGATGTTGCTTTGAACACATTGCATTTTTGTCATTTCCACTGTTTTTGTGCACTGAAATAATCTAAAAAAAGCATGAAGACAGAAGCTACAATGACAGCAGCTTTCTTTTTCTGAGACTGCCTGATG
This sequence comes from Atherina boyeri, assembly GCA_029874935.1. NCBI lineage: Eukaryota > Metazoa > Chordata > Actinopteri > Atheriniformes > Atherinidae > Atherina > Atherina boyeri. Next base: position 12,255 of record JAPMNP010727493.1, read on the forward strand.
TGAGTCGGTTCCTGATGTTAGCCAAGCATGCGATAGTAAGACTTGTGCATGCACTACTGTATATGAACTACCCATCTTCCTGCTGTTCACCCTGCATGGAAGTACATTATGGAGACACTGATGCATATTGCAGTCATACATTTGGTCTAAAAGGTTGGCTGTATTTTGCTTTATACCTAAACTATTGTAATATGTTCACTGTAACCATGAAAAATATGATATTGTACTATTTCCCAATTACAATTAAAATTTGTCAGCTTGAATGAGCAGAAAACTACAGCACGCTACTCAACTTTGATGAGGAAAAAAAGCAGCATCACATGATTTAAACAACAAGATGTACATGCAGTACGTCCACCTCTGCAGGCTAGACTGATGTCATTGAACCTACATAGTCTGAAATATTAATAAATGGACCAGTGATCAGAAAAGCAAAGTAATTAGCCAGCTTAAATGAATTTGCTTTGGTTTCTTCTTAAAGACCTTCTCATTTTCAGAGCCGTTGTCTCAAATCTTTTCTGCTTTTCTAAGCTTTTGTGTATCTTACATTAATTCAGTATCAGGGAGCCTGCCCTTCTGCAT
>JAPMNP010727494.1:0-14910 GCA_029874935.1 Atherina boyeri
CGATACTACCTTACTGTATGGAAACACAACCCGTCCTGTTGTCCAAAGCGTGCTGTGCTGTACCGTGCCGTACCGTGCAGTGCGCAGTTGCAATGGAAAAGGGGCATAACAAGCAGCCCCAGGCTCGGTTTTTCATCTGAGTCAACAGAATGATCATGCAGGTCGCTCCGATATGGAAGATTAAAGAGAATAAATGAAGCAATTAAAGCAACTTTAAGTTATGCACAGTTAAGATCATTTCATGTGGTTGTTGTTTTTGTATGTTTAGACGTTTGTGCAGAAAAACAGCAACAGATTGTGGAGGATAAGCAGCCGGTTGGTGAGCACCAGACTGATAGGAAAGGTAAAAGGGCCTTTCCTTTGCTTCCACTAGGGCTCTCTCTGCCAAAACTGCACACTTGAGAGCACGCTGAGTAACAAACCAGCTTTTTTCATCAGCCTTTCATTGCAGTAGCCTGGCTCCCTCCACTCCGGTGCACTTGAATGTGGGTTGAAAGAGTGCAGCAAGTGCATGGTGGAAGGGAGGAGCTGAGATTTGGGAATTTTTCTTTCCTCTTGGGTAGGAGCTTTTGTTTACCGCTTGGTAGCCTGCTGCAGGGAAACGGCACTAAAGCTTGGCGCAGGAGACAAATATCTCTGCTATGCACTAAACAAACTCTTTGGGTTTACTCTTTCAATTCTGTTTACATCACAAACGCTTTTTGGTGCGTTTGAGTTGCTTGGCCCGTTTGTGAGGTTACTGGGGCAGGTGGCGACGGCCTGGGTGGGCGCAGTGGTTTCCAGGCCATCCAAGTTTGATGTTGCCTTGTGGTTGTCTGGGTTTACATTGATTGATCTTTTTTCTGTTTAGGTGGCTGGATGGCCTGGTCGCTGTGGTCAGCCTGTGATGAGTCAGGCTTGCAAATGAGGAGTCGGGTGTGTGGTGCTCAGGGCAACAGCCCCTGTGTGGGGAACAGCACTCAGCGCAGAGACTGCAATGAAATACCTGGTGAGTCAGTCAGCTCTCAGATGCCTTTACATCCCCTTTTGACAACGTCACGAGAGGCTGAGATTGGCTGTTCAAAAGCAAAATGACTACAATATTCTTTTATTAGAATTTAGAATTCTGAGGACACTGTTTTATATACGGTATACACTCCAAGCATTTATAAGATTTTAGGTTCATGTTTATCACAAAAAACTTGAAAATCCTCAAGCAGAGGCAACTCTTTTTTTTTTTTCTTCAGGGCATACATTTTCAATTTTTTTATTTTTGCAAAATATTGACTTTAAAATCACAATGTGAGAAATATGACTAAGCCCATATGTGGCTGAGTTTTATGTGAAGAGGTGTATGGGTAGAACACCTAGTGAACTTTATCCAGATGTTTGAGGGGTTTGTTTGCAGATCAGTAGAACCAAGTGGAATTTTGCGGGCTCTAGATGCTGTTTTGTAGTTTGTTTTTTTTGTCAACTAAAATTTGAAAATAATACAAAGATATGTTTAAAAACAGGAACAATATTTGCTTTGTTGCAGCAGTATAAAATAACGTACTCTACATTTGGTGTGAAATGTTTTAATATTTGGTTGTTTATTGCCAGGTGAACTTCAGCTCAAACTAAACTTTGGTCTTTAAGTCTGGTTGATTAATTTAGGGGAAAGGTTAATATTATTTAGTCAACCTCCTACCAAACCATCACTGTCATCATCCTAACTCACAAATATTCATAAACATATGTGTGTGTAACCGACATCTCCTTTCTACACTAAACTCATCTGTATATATGTTAATTACAGATAATAAGGTCCATGTGAATCCAGCAAGTCAGCAGTTTACTCTGTTGGTCCTCAGTGCACCTTGTTATGCTGATGTCGATCTTAGAAAGTTTCTCCACAAATTATCTCTCATGGTCTGCCAGCGTACACCTCTCTAGGTTCAGAATCAATAATAAGTTTAAAAAAGAAAAAAAAAAAATTAATATTAATGTGGCGTCACATCACCAAATCATATCAGATTTTATTGCAAATTTCTACGACGTTACGGATGGATTGGCTAAGATCACTCGCAGAGGGGATGAAGCTGCAAAGTATTGAAAAATGTATTTCAATTTTTTTTTTAAATGTAGCACTGAGATTAAAACTGTTCACACAAAGATAAACAAACCCCTCCTGCTCCTCTCTCTGAAGACAGGACATATTGAACCTTTGAACTATTTTCCTGCCATAAACTGTTTAACAGCAACTCTGCAAGTTCAGTCGGATTGAGCAGAACTAGGGATGGCATCACTAAAAAATCCCTTCGGACCATTTGGACAACTCAGAGAAGACATTTCAATTTCTCATTCAGTGTTTTTGTTTCTGCATGTGTCAACTCCCCTGATGTCACAGTTGGTGGCTGTGTTCTGGATGCCATTTTTCCAGGAAGAGTGTGTGTTTGCATGTGTGTGTGTGCATGCATGTGTGTCTGACTTGTATTCCTCTCCTCTCTACAGTCATTCTCCCAGCATCTGGTTTTGATAAGGACCAGCAATGTGGAGGTAAGTGGATTAAAAGCTACCACTGCTTTGTCTGTGTGCATGTCCAAGTTTGTTTTACCCCTGAATGTTTTCACTGAGGTCTGGAACATGTGTATTTTCATGCATTATATGTGCATTTTCATGTTTGTTGTTTCACTCCGTGCAAAATCCTAATAATTTGTCAAGGAGGAAGAAGAAAAATGCTTTGCTTCATGTGCCAGAAAACTGCAGACACATCAAAATTGATTTTTTTTTTTTTTCCCCTATGTCCTCAGAATTTATGATACAGAAAGAAAGGACATGCTCGAGTGCATATTGCTTTACTTGTGAAAGCTGAGATCAACAAAATGAAACAACACTTTAGAAAATTCCTGAAGATAATTATGAACAAAAAGGACATCCAAGACTAACATGAGCAAGACATGTTTGCAGTGGTCCGTTTTAATCCAGTCTCTGATTGCTGATCTTTTAACAGCCTAAACAAGTCAACTTCAGCAGAGCAAGTTATTTCCTGAGCTGTGTGCCTGTATGAATAATTTTGGCAGTGAAATATTGTTTGCTAAATTTATTCAGAGGCTGATTCGTGGCATGGTTTATCAGACCAATGCAGGAGCTCCCAGGAGTGATTCAAGTTAATTCAACTTAAAAAATTTTGGTCTGCTAAAGACATCATAAGCTTGAGTTACTCTGACTTGGAGTCTTGCTCAGAGTTGACACGCTGAGTTAAATAAACATCACAGTAGTAGACTTCCCAGCATGCACCTTTTTTAATTCAGTGTGAAAACTTTCCTGTTTTGTGTTTTTTGTAAAATGCTGCACAGCAATATTCACCAAGTATGTGAGGCTATGACCCACAGCTCGACCATCAAACTTCACAAACACCCAATTCAACAGGTTAAGGTTAGAGGGGGTGGCCTGTAAAGCGTCATGATAAACAACTTGTATGAGGGGGGAGTTGGATGGTCCAACTCTTTTCTGCTGGAAGTATTAAGAATCTACAACATTCAGAGCCGGAAATTCAAGATTCAAACAAGGAGGTGAAAAAACTGAAGTACATCAAATTGTCATTTAGGGTTTCAAAGTGAGCCGTATTACTTAAAACCTGCAGTTTCCTGCCCTTTATCTATCAAGCCCCCTTACATGTATATCCAAAAAAATACATAATTTGATTTGATTCAGGAACTGCCTTCACTTCTTGGTTTCATTAGAGAGGAACGGAGTCCATAAAGTATGCACTATGCCATTTTAAACACATCAGTCAACTGTTTATTTCCAATTTCGACAATTTTAAGGATGGTATTATACAAAAAATGCAGATATTTTTATCTCTTGAAAACCTGTGTCACTGTGTGACACCAGTGTTTAGTGATTACCATCTTCAGAGTCTTTGGATAACCCAGTAAACGAAGGGATGCAATGATGGCTGACTTGCAACATGCAGATCAGGGACTGAAAAATCAGTCACATGGTGAAGGATAGCCAGACACAATTGAATGCAGCTCATTTCACTGAATTTACTTTGGCCATAAAAAGGATCTTTGACTGGTACCAGAAATGATGAGAAACATGTTTGAAGAAAAACATACAATTTTGAATTCTTTGCATTCCTTAATTTCTCCTTCCTGTTTTCATTTGCAGCAGGAGAATGACTAATTTACTTTAAGGCAAGGCAAGTTTATTTGTATAGCTTTAAGTTAAAGGTTTGTTTACAAAATGAAAAATAAAGATCAGAAGGCTAACTTTTAAGGACTTGTAATCCATTGCATACAGGAGGAAATTATCAGGGTTTCCCTCAGCGTGTCAATACGAGGGCAGGTCGTCCAAGTACATCAACAGCCTCCCGCTTTCTAAGCAACACTGTTGTGCTGCTTCTCTCTGCTTCAAACACAGAAAGGGAGATCTCATATCTCGCATTAACAATTAAAATACAATCCTCTTTCACATGATGGTACTTTATTGCACATCATGTTACTGTACGTGAAAATACAGAGGTGGAACATGGCGTTGATATTTACACATGGAGATCTAGAGCTCTATGTTAAAATGCAAACTTGACATCAGATGAGTTTATGGCCCATTATAGGAAAGAAATATATACTTTTTAGCTTCTATAGAAATTTCTCCCTTGATGACAATTTTACAGGGGTACATTTCTAGGTAACTTAAATTGATTTGAATTGCTTTCAAGATCAAAGTTATGCATAACTGAAGGCTTAGCCACCTTGAGTGAAGGGTGTGTGATATGCTTCCCAAATGGGTTCTCAATCTGATTTATCCCTTGTGAAAAACGTCAGGCTCCAGAAAATCTGAGATAATGATGACCAAATGACAAATTCAAGGTTGCAAAATAATCATAGGACATCTTTTATCTACATTTTATGTTGAATACACACACTGTTCATTTGTAAGTGTACAAAGTAACTGGGAGCAGCCTTGCATGGAGTCTTTGAACTGACTCTAAAATAAAATGACTCCCAGAGATTCTCAGTTACGTTTTTCATGTTAAAAGGCAAATACATAAAGAAAAAATTATCACAGCATGCCAAAGATACTTTGATGTCAGTGAGCTCACCAATTTACATTTAAGAGACATGACATTCTATCAAAGGGTAAACTAAACACAAAGGGTAAACTTTGTTTTTTACCACAAGTTTAACCAACACTTTTTCTTCTCTATACTTATAAATCTGACAAATTACTTCAACAACATACAGTAATGAAACTTGTGGTAAATATGTTTATCAAGCTTGTCTGTATATGCTGTAGGATAGGGATAATGTATGTCCAACTTTCTAAAACCATGTGTCTTTTTTTTCAGCGTTTACCTCCATCCATTTAATTGCCACCGGTGTTTCCTGCTTCCTCGGGGCGGGGTTGCTGTCCTTCCTAATCTACGTGTATTGTCAGCGTTTTCACAAACCTTCACAAGAGTCTGCCATCATTCATCCCACCACCCCGAACCACCTCAACTACAAGGGCAACACCACACCAAAGAATGAAAAGTACACACCCATGGAGTTTAAGGTACGTGATCTTCAATGAAGCATCTTTTAATATGCAAAAATACAAATGAAAATGAAAGATTGGTAATTTGGGGTTACTCAAATGCACACACACACAATGTTAAGATTCAAGGGCAGCAAGAGCTTTTAACAATTCATTAATCTAAATACTGCACTCGCCACAGAAGATGAATTACTGTTCTCTTTTAGTACCTCCTTGTTTCAACACAGAACCTACACTGGAGGCTTTAAGCCTTTCTACCTGCTCACAAACCTAGTTCTTATGAATGGGCTCCATTAACTTTGAAAAGCATTAGTAAGCCCTCCACCTCCCACTGCTATCAGTCTGCTGTGCATTCACATTTACAGCAAGTCAAACTATTCACATTTCAAGTTTGAGACTGAGCTTCAAATTAATATCCTGTTCCTACCTTCTGTTATATTACACTGATTATTATTGATTATTTCCCATCCATGCATACATGGGACACATAGTTTTAATTAATTACCATAAAACCTTTAAAGCCAAAGGATGGAACAGAACCTTTAATGAAACCATTCAGTTTTTTTGCCAGCTTTAGGTTTTCAAGGCTCATTCAATAATATTTTAGATTTCAGTTTATTAGATTTAATTTCTCTGACAAAGTGTTTCCTCCTGACTGTTGTTGTTCTTATGAAAATTGGATTTAATCGTATTCTTTTATTCCAAAATGACCCATTGCATCTGTCTTACATGGAAAATTCTGGACAGAGCAGAGCATGAGGCAGCAGATGTGATTCTAAGATATTATTTAAATTTTGGTAAATAATTTTTTATTTTGTTCTATCTTTTAAATATGCTTCCACATCATGTTTGAATTTTCTGTGTAGGTTGATATAGGAATCAATAAGTGAAAATGCTGATTCAGTTCACCATTACTAAATGTGACTTTGGGGTTATTTTGCTACATGTTTGGGAATTGACAGATACAGAAAGTTTGAGTTAAAAACTGGAGTTGATACACTTGAAAGATGTTATTTAGTAGCGAAATGTGAACTGCAGACTCAGACACTGAACTAAAAGTCAAAATTCAGCGTCACATGCTAAGTTGCTTCTTTTTTTTTTGTATTTTAATGTCTTTAGTTTCTCCAATTAAGAACCATTTGTTGGTGCCCTGCAATCTGTTACTGACTCCAATATAATGCTTATAAATCCTATCAGGTTAACTTATGACATCATATTGCCAAATCAAATACATGCACGTACAAGCACACAATAATGTTAAATCGGGACATTTGAAACTTATATTTAACTTGAAGTATTATTAACTGCTATGTAGGAGCCTTTACCTTTTCATTTTCCTTCAAATCTTTGTTATGATCACATTATTTGTCAGACATTTCGGCTTTTTCTAAACAACCAAAGCACGACAGAAACTATGTGCCTAGCTAGTTCCCCTTACCTGTGATTTGATCGTCTCAGACTCTTTCTGATACTTGTTGTGGTTATGTGGATGTGGTGCTGACAACCATTGTGGTGTTGAGAGCCTGAACTCGTTAGCTTTAATGACCACAGGAGGTGGCCAGACTCTGCTGGATGTGCAGGCAATGTCACTGTATACTACAACAGCACTTTTGTGCAATATGCTCCTTCTCCTCCTGGCCAATTTATATTGCCCCACTTGTGTATTTTACTGACTCTAACCTGATTATCTTCCTGCCTTGGTCCCAAGAGCTGTTCCGATGGATTACATTAGACTAATGCTTCCCCTGGAAAGTGTTTCGCCCTATGTTCGCCTTTTACTAGGGACCTGGCAATTGCATTAACATAAAATGTGGATTTTGGACTTATTTTCTTTGAAAAGACCTCCAGTGAATTCATGTCATCTTGTGTATGTACTGAGTATTCTTGACAAGATTCAAATTAAATTTGTTAAATTGGTTTGCTTTGGTTATAAATACACAAACAAGTAACAATCTCAAGGCTCCTTTATCTTATTCACCTACTGCCAAGAATCCAGTCTATGCTGTCAATTCCTCTTACAGAGAAAAAGACTGCCGGGATTTAAAAATGTACTTCTTAAGATGTTGAAGATTCAAATGAATCCATAAAAGAATTTAAAAAATGTCTTGGAATTCCCTCTGCTTTAGATGTTTTACAGATGTTACTGTACATATACAATGAATAGATGACAACACTATAACCAAGAGTAAAGAAATTATGTATTTGATTAATATAAAAAGCTGATTTACATTAAAACTAGGTACTATATTGCTTTGGTCGTTTAAATAGAGGGATTTAGTCAAATGTTAATGAATATAACTATAACTATAAGACAATTAGTTTAGCAAAGAGACAGAAACAAAGTAAAAGAGTAGCTTTCCAGGGTGCATTCTAAGTTTTTAAAAAATAGATAAAAAAGGGGGGGGAGTAGTATTACCACTGCACCAATTTTGGATAAGAAATGCCCACTCGTGGCCCCTTAAAATCATTTAAAGGTTGGATATGTATGTCCTGTTATAATCAAGTTCAGTTTTGAAAGTATTTGTTAATATGACACAGCATATTAAAAATCTGTATGATTCCACCACAAAAAGTGGTAGTTAAAGTCTGTCTTTCTACAATGCCGTCATTTCAGACACTGAACAAGAACAACCTGCTGCCAGATGAAAGATCCAACTTCTACCCAACGCCGCTCCAGCAGACTAATGTCTACACCACCACCTACTATCCCACAACACTTGGGAAATTCGACTACCAGCCCAACTCCTCCCCCTCACCGTGCAGAACCTACAACCACAGCAACAATAGCTGAGACAAGGCCCACAATCTGCTCTCCATCCCCATGGCCCCAATGGACACCGCCTCAATGCCGTGGTGATGCAACTGAACCCACATGAACTGAAATTCTACTCTGAGCTTGGTTCCTCTGCTCACCGTCCCACCCGCCCTTATTGCTCCCATAGTCTCTCTTGCATGGTGGGATTTGTGTTTTCAGGGGTGTTTTTGGAACTTTCCATCGGGACAAGTGGGTTTGGAGAACAATGCCTTCACCCTGGTAAAGTCATGAACTTATGCAACCAGCTGGGGGTTTGTTTTTCTAAGGGCCTGACTGGATGTAGCTGTGTCAACTCACTGCTTCATGTGCGTGGAACAAGTGGAAAAGCTCAAGAACAATTTCTGGTTCAGGGAGATTGTTGTGACCCCACCACCTCAGTGCAGATACTAGGACGAGCACCCACAATATTGGACTAATGTAAAAACGACATGAAAAAAAATCTCTGGATCCAAGTTACCATTATATGCCTCTTCATTACAAACCACATTCTCAGCCTGTAATGAACCGGAGTCCCTCGACAACAAAAGCAGTTACAGAGAACAAAAGGTGAACGTGGTCATGTCCTTGCCACACACTACAGAGAAAGGGAACAACAACAGAGAAAACTCAATGAAGTCGATGATGAAATAAATTAGAGATCAATATCAGCTTGGTTGTTTGGGGGAAATGCTCTCCCTCCATTGTTGGTATTTCATGACAGGAAAGATAAGAAGTTTAAAGTTGATTAAGGTTTTGTACAGCTGTGTGGAAAAGTAACAAGCAACATTACCCTCAGCTGGAGAGAAATATTCTCTAAATCTGCTTAGGATCAGAGTCCCATGCCTTTTGTTGGCAAGGACAGTTACTCAAAGTCAAAACTAGAACAGTGGAGAGCGTTCAGAACTGTCACAGCTTTGGGAATGCCGTGGGTGCCTGTATGCAATAGAAGGCAAGGGCGATATTGGTTTCATTTATATTTTTCTGTCTTATTTTTTTCCAAGAACAATAAAAGACTTCTGGGTGAGAATTGATTGATTCTCCAATTAATTCTCCAATGAAAGAATGCAAATCTACTGAGTGCTAAATAGCTCGGTGGTCATATCAAATATGGCCAGTGAGCTGAACAACTGGAGAGGGTTTTTCTATGATGGTAGAATAAGCTAGTAAACTGGCACTTGTTCTTTTTTTCCATTTTTTTTTAAAACGTTTGTTTTTCAAGATGATTGTTTTATGCTCAGATGAGCCGTAGCATAGGAGGAAATATTTTGTTGAATAAGATGACTGCTTAATTCTTAATTTTACTTCACCGAATGAACATATTTAGGATTTTGGTTGTTCAGCAGTATCATAACCTCTGCATATCCAATACATTGTTCCAAAAATAAAACAATGAATTTTAATGTTTTCTTTCTTTCCTTTGTTTAAAAAAATACTAACAACTCACTTGAAAAGAAAGTCATTTATTCTTGCTTAGAAGTTTGCCAGTGAGAAGATCAAAACGAATGTGTGTGTGTGTGTATGTGAATGTGTACATGCAGACACATGTACTGTATGAGTGCCAGAGTAAACAAAGGAGGTTACTGTATTTTGTACAATGTAAATGCTTATATGAGTAAAAAGGCCTGTTGAGGTGATTTTCTTTTGGGTGTATTTGTGCATTCGCTACGTTCTGTCTTTGTTGTCATTCTACTGGTTTTTCTATACATCATGTATGAGATGTTAACCATTTTAAGTTAAAGAATCGCACCTCTGGTTCCTGCAGTGGTGGAATGGACATTATTTATAGTCGCAGCTTGGTTTATTAAGGGCATTTTCACTGCTATATTTTGTTATGGCCTGACTGATGAATGCTAATCAAGCAATGCTTTTCTGTTTAGCTAATGTACATGCACGAGATGAGAGCTCTATCTGTATATAGGAGCAGCAGCCTTCAGCCCATTTAATGTCCCTGAAGAGGATTGTGTAAATGTATCTGTATATTGTATAGCTAACACTGTTTGTTTAAGAAATGAAAAAAGAAAAAAAGGAAAAAAAAAACTTATAGTTGTTAAAAAGAAAAAAAAGTGCAGCAGCTAAGTACACAAAAAACATTAGGTTTGTTTGGGGACAGAGCTCCACAATGTGACCGACCGCTTGTGGCTTAATGGCCTTTCCCAGCTGCTCAAACATCACGAGTCCAAACACTTGAACCCAGAGTGAAAATAACTTACTGTAGCACTATTAGTATGAATTATCACACACTGCAAATAAATCGAATAACAGTTAATGGAATTTAAAAGATGTCATTTTAATCTAAAGGAAGATTTTATTGGCCTGGTCTGAAAGCCGTTGATGTGATTGGTGATTTTGAGCTCTGTCCCCGTGATGTGAGGCTCTGTGCCCTTCTATGCAACTTACCAGGTGTACTGTTAGACCTGTCATGTAGACTATAATCACTGCCTTTTAGACACTGTGAATTTTTTGTACCCTATATTTTTGTATGTTGTACATTATATAAAGGACAATAAACCTTGATGCCAACACAGAAACAGCCCAAGTACTGAGTTATAGATGGGTTTCTTGCTGACTAACATTACAGAATGCCTGTGCAGCCAGGGTGCAACTCGAGTGCTGGCAGTCACAGGAGTGTAATTTCTATCTTGATAAAGGTAATACATTTTCCTGAACTTTTAGCTTCAGGCTCCCTGCAAGATCCGCATCATAATGGGCCTTGTCATAAAAAACAAAAACAAACAAACACAAAAAACTTCTCAATGCATTGTAGCTAATCAATCCATACATTTTCACAACTGTGTTGCTGGCCAGCACAAACCGTACCCACTGATCCAAGACCAAAGCTGAAAAGGGTCAACTTGCTATCAACACCAAAACCATGTTTTCTTAATGACACGTCAAAAGAAACTTAAACAAAGCGTCTTTGACAGGACTATAAGAGGAGAATAATGGATAAATCTACAAATAGTCCATTAGTAATGGGATAAGATGGAGCATGGTCTTTAGACTAATATGGAAAAAAATATCCAATCAGAATCTGTTTACCAACAAACTATGTTGGAGGAAAATCTTTCATAAAGAATATTAAACATTTTGTAGAAGATGGAAATGTTCATTATTACTCATTTAACTTATTCTCCAGCCATTTTCAATCATGCACTGGTGTCCGTAAATGTTTTAGAAATGTTCTAAAAATGAAAATCAGTTAGAAAATAGTCCAAATGCCCCACTATCAAAAATACCACGGACAAAACAAGAAGACCTTGACCCCAACAGTCTCTGGTTATATGGTTTGTTGGCACCTACATTCATAAGACTTGAGGAATAAAGACAGAACCCGGATGTTCAACATTTCAACTGATAAAAAATAAGTGATTTAATTTTGCAAAAAGTATCCATGTAGAGAAGGACTGTTGGGCACATAATCCTGTCTGGAAATAACTCAATAAATAAGCCACATTCTTTGTCTAGACACAAAAACTGTTAAGGGGATAAATTTTTCCCTAGCGATTCAAGTCTCTTTGTATGAAAATAAAAATTATATTTTGGCATTTAAGTACAGCACAAATATTAGAGAACTGATTCCCATAACTGAATTCAAGGTAAATCCAAGCAACTGGCGCAAAAATCAGTAAGTAATAGCAATGATGGCAGTGCAGGTTCAGAAAAGGTAAAAATCTGGAAAAATAAACACATCAGTCTCATCATGCAGTTCTCTTGAAGATTAAACTACCCGGCTTATAAAAGTTTACATGCCCACCTGCACGCCAGATCAGTGGCAACACCTCTGAGTCTGAGGCATCTCATATATATAAGTACATCTTCTCTCTTTCATGCAGAGAACAAATGACTGCAGCTCTGGAATCCTCCGCTGTATAAGAGCAGTAAAGATGGATGAGACAAACGAGCCAAGTAGTCAGGGTGTGTCCAGCAGAGTGCCCGTGGATCACTACTGGTGCCAGTGGCATAGACTCCAATACTTTATCATTACTACACAATGCTGTTTTGCAGAAAGTCAAGATCAAATCCACACAACAGCCTCTGTCACACTCAACAGAGGAAGACAATAAATAAGATTAAAACATGGTGTGTAGTCTTAGTCTTTACCCCATACATAAATATCGGTAAGCACTGTTTGCATTTTACACCAGAGGGACAATATCTATGACCGTCAGAGCAGAAAGAAGCCCCAATCCTCATAACTCAACACTCAAAACACACAAATCCATGATGTGTCAAGACCTCTCATTTGGCCCAATGCAGCCAAAGCTGTACTCCTCAATTAGGGAAGCCTCTCAACAGCTTTATAAATGGTCACAGTGAAAGCATTAATCCGTTGCTATTCTGCTGACAGACAGTTGCAGAAATCGGCATTCTGGCTGACATCCAGGAGGAGGTTGCTGGGAGGAGCCTGGGCTGAAGGAGGCCGCAAAGATAAGATGGCAGACGGTGGCAAAAGAGCGGGACGAATACACACTTGGCTTTATAATTCACCCACCGCGTGACAGTGAAGAATGTAACACTGACAAGAACAAAGGGAAAATACTAGTTTCTGGGATATTAATGAGTTTGGTTTAAAAAAGGAAAAAAAAGGTACCAGCGGAGTGAAAAATTAGTCTGCATGTTCAACAAAAACACTGCACTCCATCACTGACTATGTTGGAGATTATTTCATTACCCGAAGGTGAGTGTTTACAAACATGTTAACATTTAACATGATCAAATGACTCCTTGTAAAAAGAACTTATAACAGTTCAGATGTTTTTTGTGTTTTCTACTAAATTGTGGTGCTGGTTCACATTTAAGAATTTTTTTTTTTTCAAGCAAAACTTCAATAACGCTTTTTAAAGGGTTTTTATTTTGTTTTGTTTCAAAATCAATATAAAGGTAAACCAATAAAACTAAGTTTTTTATGATTAAACCAGACTGAAAAAAAAACTGGCTTGTCTTTTTAGCCTTCTGGGCTGTTAAATCTGACATTAAAAGGTTGAATGTGGTATATGAACATGAACATGATAGCGACATCTACTGTGTCTAGGTTGTACTTCCAAAAATACAAAGATATTTCCAGCCGCTGGTTCGCCAGGTTCGCTACCGATACGTGACCAGCCGGCACCGTGTCCAGTGACTAATGTATTGTAAAGGAGTTTAACTGACAGCTAACGTTAGCCAAGTTAGCAGCGAGTTAGCTACCGATCCAGGTGGAAAGTAGCCGTTTCCGCGTGTGTTTTGATGCCGTGGAAGTTTTCTACGTGGGGCCATCTACTGTAGCTTCTCCTAAATTTACTATAGTTTCTGCTCTTCTCCAGTCTCTCCTCTTCTGAGACGTATTATAATATCTCGAAGGCTCTGAAGTAGCTACTTGACTTGCAGACTGCACCATTTTTCCTAGTTTCCATGTGCCAAACATATTGTTGGAACATAGAGACGTATTCGGCAACCTGAAATGGCGGCCGCTATTGGCTGGTAGATGTAAACATAACTGCATTATCGTACCCGATAAAATTTTTATTTTATTCAATTTTAATTCAAATGTAATTTTTCAAGGGCATGCAGTACTTACACTCTGCACCCCTAATTATTCAATTGTTCCATATTCAACCTTTAAAGTGGTACTATGTTACTATCTGACCCTAAAAAAAAAATGTGTTTCTGATTTGTTATCAGTTATGTAATCTCCCATGGCTGAGCAATTCATCCACTGGACTGACCCTTACTGGCCGGAAAGAGTTTGTTGCTGTTAGGGATCGCCTCACAGGGAAAATCTGCCAAAGTTTAATAGTGATTGTTTAGTAAATATCTTAATGGTCTTAAAATCGATCTCAACTGATTTTAACTGTTGATGTTTTTTAAATATAGCTGAATTTTATTTCATTCACTATCTATACCGCTCATCCTATTCAGGGTCGCGTGCGGCTGAAACCTATCCCAGCTATAAACAGGCGAGAGGCAGGGTACACCCTAAACCAGGTTGCCAGTCTGTCTCAGGGCCAACACAGAGAGACAAAAAACTACTCACGCTCACTCCGAGGGAGAATTTCTTAGAGTGATCAATTAACCCTAACACGCATATTTTTGGCCGGTGGTAGGAAGCCGGAGTAGCCTACTTGGAGAGAACCCACGCATACACGGGGAGAACATGCAAACTCCACACAGAAAGGCCACAGTTTTTGAACCCCTCCCCAGCCGAGGCTTGAACCAGAGACCTTCTTGGCGTGAGGTTGCGGTGCGACCACACCATCGTGCAGCCATTGAATTTATTTTCTCTTATTTCTTGTCGATTTTCATTTTGATTCTACTGTTTAACTTATTATCTTTAGAGTTTTCCTCATCGGGATCCTCCACATCGGGGTCTTTGCCCACTAGGTCTTGTCGTGGAATTTCACCTCCCACCCCGTTCCTGTACCCTTTTTCATTCAGACCACGAGTGTGTGCCTGCGTTTGGGTTAAAACCAAAACGCATATCACAACAGTCTGCAGGTTCGTTGCTGTGGGGATCACTTCGGTTGGGGGGGACTGATGTGATCCTTGGAACCCGAACCCAAGCCAGCTGCATCGAGGAGCTGGAGCCTCTGTACTGTACATGAGGCAGCTGCTCAGCCAGTTGAGCTCCATGCCAC
>JAPMNP010727500.1:0-13023 GCA_029874935.1 Atherina boyeri
TAAAGCACAATGATGATATCATGTAGGTTTAAAACAGAGGGAGGAATCTTTCTTCTGTTGTTATGGTTGTGTTGATCAAAGAAGTCAGACATATGTGAGACTCTAAATCCCTCCACATAGAAAATAACTGGATTGATTCAGTGGTTAGGACTGTCTTCTTAGTTTCCCATGTCTATGTCTGTCATTTTTGTATTTTTGTTCTGTTTTTGTGTCTCATGTCTTGTGATACGTCGACTTGGGATCTAATCAATCTCCTTTTTTATTACTTTAAAAGAAGAAAAAAAATTTAAATCAATAATCAAAATGAGACATCTGAAAATTGTCTAATTTTCATGAGGGGATTTTCCTGAAGCTACGAAGTGTGAGATGTGTGTGGCTCCCGCTAACAAAGGGTCCACAATTTGCGTTTGCATCTTTATTATTGATGAAAGCGTGTTGTTTGAGGTGACGCTGTGGGTTAACAGAAGGGCCGGTGGGTGCCAGTTTTAAGCCGTCATTACTAAAACAAAGCAGCCTCGCTGCTTATCAGCTCTGCATCGACTCACACGGCAGCCCCTGTCGCCTGACCAATCCAGCGTATTGACACTCATTGACTGGGACTTGAAGAAGAACAGGATGGTGAACTTGTATAACGCAGATCAGGGTCAGGGCGAGGGACAGGGGATGGGGATGTTTGTGTGTGAGACCCCCCACGTTCCCTCTCGTGGATCCAATACTGCTGCGTGTGCTCCAAATCAATGACATGCGCTGAAAATGAGGCCAGAAGTTGGAGCAATTGATTCTAACTGTTATGATGCCCCATTTATTAATGTGTTTTGAATTGCATTTCTTTTTTCTTTTTAGCCTTTTCACTTTTATGTTACTCACAAAAAGATTACAAAACTGCAATCCACATGTGTATGTGTGCGCGGGCCACTTTAATGCGTCGGTCAAGCAACCCGCCTGAACTGTGAGCCACCTTTCACCCAGCTTTCCCTCCTTTCCTCATTTCTCTTCCTTCCCAAGGTCAATATCCTCAACAATTAGTCCGAGGAGGAGGAGGAGGAGGATTTGAAGCATGGTCGCACCCTCTACAAATGCCCCCTCAAGGGCTTCCAGGGGCAGCAACGGTATGTCAGACTAAAGTGAAAAGTGTACCCATTCCCTCTTTATGTCTCCATTTGCTTCCCTCATTAGGACCATTCAGAAGCACTTAGAGGCCCCCCGCACATTCACACATCACTGTGGTCAGGTGTAACCTCTCCTTGATGCACCTTTCTCAATTAAATCATTAAAAGTCCATGTGTATGGGGGGGGGGNCAGAAAGCAGCTGAGGAAGGCACCAAGATGCTTGTATCCATACATATTTATAGTGCGATCATATTAATGATGTATTGATTGGTCCCATTCACTGTGGCACCGGGACAATATCCAGTCTTACCGGCCACTGGTCAGTCTTGTGGGAGTCCCCTCCTCCACATTGCTAGTTGGATGATCCATAATAACAAGGCATGGCTCTCTGTGTCCTTACACATCCTCCTCTTTTTCTCTCTTTCTTTGAGAGGCAGAGACGCCTGCTGGCCTGTCAAGCCTCAAAGGAAGAGAAAACAAGAACAGGGCAGTCATCAGGGAGCAAGAAGAGTGTGAAAATACAGCAAGGTGAAGCAAGTACAAATGTTGAGCTCAGAGAAACCAGTCCCCTGTGGGTCCATGTGCTGTGTTACAGAGAGAGAAAAAAACGAGACAGAATCATTACATCCAGCTCAGAATGTGCTGTTTGTTCTCACAGTGGGCTCACCCTCTTCTTTTTCTTTTTTATATGAATAAACTTGTGAAAATTTTGGTAGAAAACAGAGTGACTTGACATCATTTTGAATTCCAAACATCTGATGCTGTTACATCGCTTGTTTTGTCTCTACAGCTGTCCACTTCCATCCATCAGCCCACACACACTCTGAAAGGAGGGATTTTCAGCTGCGAAAATGAAGTTTTAAGAGGCCTCAGATTTTCTTGATGTCTCAGCTGCCTGAAAACAAAGAGCACACGACTCCATTTTTGATTCAAGTGAGTGATTTGCATAGAAAAGTTCATAAGCACGGGACATAAGGATACGGTCATAAAAGAGAGCAATAAAAATTTTAACTATGACAGAATATTAAAAGTGGCAGTAAATCGAAGACAGGCTGCAGAATGACCCTTACAGAGTGACTTCCTCGGTTGGGACTGCTAATCTCAGCGTGTGAGAGGGGCACTCACTGTACACAGAGAATAAAACATCTCCTGCCGACCCCTGACAGATATGGTTGTCTCTCACACTTTCATCCTGCTGGATAGTTAAGATTTA
The DNA here is from genome assembly GCA_029874935.1 of Atherina boyeri. Lineage (NCBI taxonomy): Eukaryota > Metazoa > Chordata > Actinopteri > Atheriniformes > Atherinidae > Atherina > Atherina boyeri. Next base: position 2,324 of record JAPMNP010727500.1, read on the forward strand.
AGATAATGACACAACGACTTTCACGTTGATGCCGACATTGAATCTTTTTAAGAGGCCTCCTGCTGCCGAGCTGGGACGGCCTGTCAGCCACTGGCAGTGAAAGAGTTGAATGTCTTGCGCATACTCGTTTCCCGATGTCAAGAAGAAATTGTTCGTAACATCGGCCCCTCACACTTGTCTCAACTCATTTATTTCAGCCAAGGTCTGCGGATATAAATAAAAGGAAATGTTACTGGAGCATTTAAACTCGGCACCAGCCTTGAGACCAGTAATGTAACCACATATCATCAAAACTGCTGAATCTCCCTTTGTCACCACACATGACATGCAATTCCTCCAAACATATTCATGTTTGTTGCCATTCATACAAATAAATAATCACAGAAAGCCAGGACAGCCCTTTAAAGCTGACCTCTACAGTAACACTGGGTGTCCATCAGATTTATCCAGTGGCAACTAAAAATAGGGCTTTGAAATTATTTACCACCTTCAAGTGTTTTCTCTAACCTACAGGAGCAAGAGTAACAAGCAGCTTCTTAGTTGGATTTAAGGATTTTCATCATGATTGTAGTTCAACAGGTGGTCCATAGATGGAGCTCTTCTCATTACAATATGCATTACATTCCATGACAAAGTCGTCCTGGGGTAACTGTGCCGTCCTTCATTCTGCAGCAGCATCCAAAAAGCTGAGCTGCTCCACAGGCTTTTCCTGAAAGCAAACAAGCCTATTTCAGAAAGGAACATTGAGCCAAATGAGACTTTTTGTCTAAGTGTCCATTGTAGTTGTGTTTCTCTGCATTACTTAACACACAGGACCCCTTGTGAGTGAGTGTCAAACCACAAACCACTGGGTCCCTGGAGCAGTATGACTTAATTGAGCTATCCTGGGAAATCTAATTACAATAATGCACAGAGGATTGTGCAATATTCCCCCTGCCCCTGCTCTAACACCTATCCCTCTCTCACACACACTCTCACACATACGGTGTTACTCACGTGCACACAGATAAAATGAGAGGGAGGGTGGGAGAAGACACAGATATTCACAAACTGCAACAACCATAAAACATTTCACAGGAGATGTTTTAATCACGATTCATGGGCCAGTAAACCTTTAAATAGCAGTCAGTCAGATGTGCTGGACTGTGAGGACAAAACAATGACAATGTCACATGATCAAAGAATGAGGCATTCATATGCGGACAAAAAAAGTTTCTTGTTTATTTCAATTAGTTAATTTCTTTTTATATTTCAAAGGCATGTAAATAAAAGACATTTAGCTATACCGAGCAGGTGATATGGAAGAACAAGATTAGAATAAAAATGCATTGAATTTGCTCATTTGATATCACATTGTGCAGCTGGGCAATGATCATAGCCATAATACTGTAGAGAGTTATATGGCAAATCAAAGCAATTCAAACGCGGCTATATGCAGCGTATGTCCAGGAGACAAGCTATAGAGCACATTCATGCTCAGTGGCAGCATTAATTACATAGGAAAGTGTCTTTAAAGGGCCAGCAGATGTAGAAGCTTTAAAACAGGTAGATAATTGGAGGATTACTGTAACCACAGACTGAAAGCACCTTTTTTTCCTTTTTATTTGTTGTATTCAACCAAAATTTATGACAAAAATAAATAAATATACTTTTAGAAATGTGTACAATAACATTTACTTAATTTATTCTTCCAAAAGAAATATTTCTGAGCCTGAAAAGCAGATGTGATTTGTTTATATTTTCTTAGCATGTCAATATGTGTGCATGAAGTCTGTTTGTGATTGAGTGCAAGGTCAAAGGGACAGTGGGGGGAGAAACTGGGGGAGCGCTGGCGAACTAAGAGGGGGTTGCTGCCATGCCCAAGGCCATACCCATGCAGACGGACACCATATTGAAATTAGCAAATGGACTGCATAGTGTTGCTTGCTGCCCCATTTGCAGTCTCCTCTTCTCCGGGTGATATACAGATGCACCCAGTGGAGGGACATCACCGCTTCAATAGGGCAGCAGAGTGAGGTACAGAGGAAGGGGGGGTTATGGCTAACCTTCCCACCATCCTAAAATGAAATGGGTCGAGTCTTATTTATTTACAGCATGTTTTGCACTCATCGCATAACACTGTAAATTACCTGCATGGTCAAGGCTCCTTTCTCAGGCAAGGAGAAAAAAAGGACATAAAACATGTGATCTATTTGATATTTAATTCAGGAATCACATATGATCTGTCAATTTCCATATATCACGCTTTATGAGTCATATTTTAAATACAAAATCACGTTTATGAATATAAATGCGTGAATTACGAGCCGTCATATGCGTTATATGGTGTACAACATGTCTATAGCCACCAATATTTATGAGATTTCTATAGAACATCTCATATGAGGATAAGGGATGGGCGATTTCTGTGCTGAGGTCTTACGAGGTTGATCATGTATCTATTTCTCACTTCACATGCACTCCCATCATGGCGTTGGCTGTTTGACTCCCTGTTCATCTTCTCCTGAAGTGACATGAGAGAGATAATAAGAATGACTGTAATGTAAAATATGATGCAGCAAATTTTATAACATGAAATGTAATTTATCCTCATAGAATACACCTGGTTTGGTTTGTTCGATACAAGAGAGCCTGACAGTCTCTTGAATTAAATTTTATAGCAGTAGTGAAGACAGTAGATTCAATGTATGTGTGTGTGTGTGTGTGTGTGTGTGTGTGTGTGTGTGTGTGTGTGTGTGTGTCTGAGTATATGTGCGTACAGAGAGAGAAAGAATTCCATCAGGGGGAACTCTCTTGGGACCAGACCTGGTCTTTGGCTCAAAAAAATGGCAGGGGCCTTCTCCATTATGGCAAACAAGTGCATTTGCTTTAAGGCCAGTGGAGATTTCTAACCTTTGCTTGACACGCAGAAAAGGTCAGGCCCATCCATGGCTTCCCTCTGGGGTTTAGTCTGAGCATTTCCTCACTGGTTTTTGGAACCCAGGAAACCCTCGGTACCATGATTCCCAGGTTAAGCCAACAGGAATAGTGCAGATGAGCAATCTGCAAAAATTTAAATGTGCTATTAATAATAACGTAAGAATATCAAGAGCATATTTTTATTAAAGAAAGAGTAATCAATTAAGTGCAAAAATGCACAATCCGTACATCTGCTATGTGTCCTAAAAACACAGATTAATCACACCTGCACACTCACATGAAGCAAATGTTTTAATACAACTGAAAACACAGGCCTGACACACCGTAATAACACTGTAATTGTGTTAAATGCCTGTGAAGTGAGCGCACAGCACCCTGTGTTAGTTTTTCTCCAATTGATGGACGTATTCATCCTTATCAATGTTCCTTATCTCCCTTCATTATTTCCAAACCAGTGGTTAAATTGGAAAAGCCCATAAGAACGTGTGAATACATGGCAGAGGCAATAAAACAGTAGGGGGAAAAGCCCACTCTCCCCACACACACATTTCACAACAGTGTTTTAGTTGGATGGAGGAAGATACATTCACCAGATAGTTGGAAATATTTCTGCTCCCCCGCAGCTTCATATCTGTGAGCAGCAAAGATAAAGATACAGTAGGGTAAATAAATCTCGAATGAAGGAATAAAATCCTTCACAAGCAGTTATCTGTGTATATGTGTGGCTTTTTTTTATTTTTTTGTTTCTTTTTTCACAGTTTATTACACATGCCATCTCGCAGCACTTGTGTTCATACAGTGTTTAAGTGTTGGAGAGCATATGCATCCGGAATTTAGTTTTTTTTTCCTGCCACATCCGTGGGTCAGCACGGTCTCATCCTACGTCGTCATGCGTGTCGTCTTTTCCCTGCATCCTTTGGGACTTGCTCTCGAGGGATTTTGTGGCTTTGCTTAATTTCTGCTGCGGTTAAAACAGTGAAACTTGTCTCTGCTGTGCACAGTCTGACAGACCTGAATTGTAGTTTGGTCCAGAAATAGACATGTCACTTAAGGGTTTCATTTTCTGTCCCTAGTTTTTGTCAGATACCTGCAGCAAACGAAGATGAGATGATAATTCAATTGTATTTATGATAAAAGTATCTCCTTTTTTTGTACGATTGTATAATGGACAGATAAGAAAAAAAAGAAAAGAAAAAAAAACTATAACCAGAGCAATTTGACAAATTGGGACGAAGGTCTGCTGATGGCTATTAGGTTTTTGAGGACAGCAGCTCATCCATGCATTAAGTGGTGCAGGAGTGTAACCTGATAAATGCACTTAAAACAGTGAAGATGGACAATGAGAGGGCGAAATCTCAGATGGCCTGGCCTGTGTGCCTGCTAGGCACTTTGACAGCCTATTGATCAGTCTTGGGTAGGGTCAGAGGTGTGGGGATGCATGGCTCAGATACTGCTAGTGGGACAGGTACAGCACAGCAGTAACCAAGATCTATTAGGAAATAGATCTACTCTTGAGCCCATTACATTGTCCTTTTGTTGAAGATTAGACGTGCTGTTGACTGCTGGCATTCAGAATTTTGTCTGCCACGATGGGGGCGTTTTCTTCTCCAATAGAATACACAACAACAATATAACAAACTGTCTGCCTTTTCAAATTGATGTGACGTAATGTTTCTGTCTGGGACATTGATAGCTCTATGGTTGTGAAAATGCCCAGTTCCTGTTATTGAATAGTAATAGGCTTGTCGGCCGGTGCCTCCAATTTCACAAATGGAGCAATAAATACACATAACAGAATCAGTGGAACAATAAGAATGCCCATAAAGAAAGGTTGTTCCTAAAAAAAAAAAAACAAGGAGGAAAGAGCGGGGAGCTGAAGGGATGGTTAGAGGGGGGGTCAAAGTAAAATTTGACAAAGGAAAGAGATGAAAAGTGTGTGCATGTGTGTTACAGTGAAGCAGAGGGAGAAAGATGGTGGCCCACTCTTCATTTCTGTGCCACAAGCTCTCCTGGGCATTTACGTGCTCCGTTTTCAACCTAAGTGTAATTTGAGCTCTGGGTTGATACAAAGTGTATGCAGCAGCTCTGTTCAAACCCAATCATTCACCCTGACGTGTAATCCTTTCCCTCACCATCATCAACGTTGCTTTGGGAATAATGAAACACACTTAAGCAATACACAGCAGTCATACAGCTGTGAGCAAGGCCGCATCTTGATGAGATGCCTCGTAACTCTAATGAAAGGTGTTTTGACCTGTCAATGGCGGTAAATGATTGCATTGCTACTGTATCTGTGAGAAACGTATTGATGGCAATATCTGGTCCAACTGGATGATTTGCATGAGAAACAAGGAGCACATTGCCTTTAAAAACAACAGCCCTTGGCATAAGTGTGCTCTAGATGCCGTTTGTGTGGGTTTTTTGATCTCCTTTTTTCTTTCCTTTCATCCTCAGTTCATCTCCTTTCTTGTCTTGTGATGCCATTGTTTCCACATAGAGGATTATTACAATTAATTGCTTGGCAAGACATTATTTCAAAAAGGGAAATTGGCTCTTATAATTATATAGGGAAGGGAATACTTTAACTCCCTGGAATATCAGCTTCCTGAAATAATGGAGCTTCAGCCCCCTCACTTCCCCCACCGTCATCAGTGTTAGCGTGTCTGTCTGCCTGTTTCCTGTGACGGATCCATTTTCAACAGTTCCTGCAGTGGCTGTGGTTGATTGCTGGATGGTTGGGTGGCCTGGGTGAATCTCTCAGTGGCTTTCCTCACTTGCTGCCACCAATCTCTGGTCTTCTGGGAGCTCCGATCTTCTCTTTGTTCTGCTGAATTCTCACTCAGTGTGTGTGTGTGTGTGTGAGAGAATGGCCATATCAGTATGGGTATTTACATCGAGCAGAGAAAGGGTTAGGTTAAGTGTTGCTGCACTGGATTAATAACTAACTAGACACACTATACTTGGGGTACTGTAAGCACAGTGAAGAATTAATGTGTGGATCTTTAGTGTACAGATGTTTTACAAGCCTCAAAGAGATGCTAGTTTTCAAAAGTTGGTAGTTAAAACACAAAAGAATCAGAGTTCAGTGAGTATTTAATTCATTGATCCTTTACCTTTTTGAAAATCAAAACAGAAGTTACACAGATATTGGTGATTCAACGATCAGAGATATCAATGTACACCATTGCCAAATGATATATTTCACACCATAAATACTTGTAGCACAGAAGCAGGAAATCAGTTACCTGCTTCCGTCTGCAATTTGTCATCAAGGGACCAATTCTGACACATTGATGTTCATATAAACACATACCTGCTTAGAAACCAAAATGGGAGTCACACCCACTGATGGCCAAGTCGTATGGTCAACATGAAGCATGCTTTAACTTTACAAACAGATCTGTGAAGAATGAATGAGAGAAGATCTGTGACTACTATTACAAATGTTTTGGCAGGAGCACCGAGAAGGAGAACTTTTTTTCCTCGGCGGAATAAAAACATAGATGGCTCAGGTATGTCACAGATGTGAGAATAATATAGAGCAGAAAGTGTTGATTCAGAGAAATATTGACAATATATTAATGAGGTAGTAGTCAGCAGGGCGCTGCGTACTTTTATTTTCAATGGTATTACGGCAACCTACTGTATTGATGCTGATATTTACAGAACACATGTAGACACAGCTTGTAATGTAAGACATGTTGTCTTTTACTTAACACAGTGTCATATTGCAGGGTAAAAGAAAAAAAAGATTAAAATCTTTGTGGTTCTTTTTAGCTGATCATCTTGGGCCGCTACAAAATTCTATTCATAAATATTTTTTGCAAACTTTCTAATTTTAACTGTACTTTCATTGAAACAAGAGCAAATTTATTATAGTTTTGATATACAAGATACATTATTCTGATTAGAGGGGTTTAGAATAAGTCACTTTATAGCATACAAAGTCTTCCAAATCCAAGTAAAAGCATGCTTTTAGCATGGTTTCAGTCAGAATTGGTCCCTGTTGTATTGCACAACAGTAAAACAACTAATGCCTTTCTCTAAAGTGGAGCTTGTTAACTGGATAGTGGCTAGTTCAAGTTGGGAATGGGAAGATGAATAGCAGAGGGTAGTCATCCTCCATTAAGTGGCCAATCAGGCTGTTGTATAAAAAGGCATGCCGGCTGCTGGAACACTGCTACCCTTTGATTTCACAAGCATGGCGGCAACTCGACCTTATGCAATGTCAGGGATTCCTTTGATCACAGTATCATATTGTTGTGACAGACCCAAAATTTATCACATCACATAAAAATCCTACAGCAGTATANTAGGCCTTCCTCTTCAACACATTCTCTCTGACAGGGAAAGCAGCGGCGTGGCTTTGTTGGACAGTACTGGAGTATCACTCACACTCAGCATAATGAACCTCAACACGGAGAGAAGGAATCGTGGGCTCTTTCTCCCACCAGAGATCACACCTTGTACAGTCACACTGTTAGGCTGCAGTGACCCTTTGAGGCATGCTGACACTTTGTTTCTTGCATAGCTATTCACATGTGCATGCTTGGGCATCCCAAATTCTCCTCACAGATGCCTGCCTGCCTCCTGGCCGTTGGGAATGGTTTTTACTCTGCACCGGCTACTGTGTCAACATGAAGTCAAGAAGAAGTGTTCCACGTGCTTACTGTACTCCTGGCGCAAGCTGCGCAGACAACAGTCTCCTGCTGGGTAAAAATAAACCCAGTGTGAAGTGCCACCACTCCTGCTCTGCACCTGCCATTTACCTCCGTTTAGTTGAGGCCCTGTAAATGCAAGCACAGCTATTAAAAGACAGGAGGTGGCTAAAATGGTGAGAGCAGATGCTGGACACCTTGCTCCCTGTGTGTGGGATGACTCTGCCACAGGCTTAAAGAACCCAAAATAGAGTGGTTGACATATGGGCCTCTGATTGTTTGAACAAGGGATCTCGTGGACTTCTGCCACTCGGCATAAATCCTTTGAAACTGTCACATCGAACTCGCTGATTATCTTTCACCCAGGCTGAATCGGGTCATCTATTTGCATGCCAAGCGGCAATTTCCACAGGCTTAACCAATGACCAAATCTGGGTTTCCGTGCAGCACCAACAAAGAACACTTCAGGAGAGGACAAACACGAGTGCGAAACGGGTACAGTGGTGCATCCCACTAGGTGGAACTGAGATACTTAGGCATGGTCTTTAAGCAACAGCAGCATTGAAAAGCACATGTAAGATAGGAACTTAACCCAGCTTCCCAATTGCTCCCTTTATTGCTGAGTTACTACAGAGTCAAACGATTGACTATTTTACCTGTCTACACTAGTTTGGTTAAACATGGGACCAGCAAGTCTTCCAGTCTGAGACAGATCCACAAAAATCACACGGCTTACTGCTTTGGAGAGGTATATCCAAGGACATTTAAACTTAGTAGAGTTCACATTTAGGGAACAACTTTCCTCATTTAGCTCTTTTTTTTTTCCTGGAGGAGAACAAGAGAAAATGGCCACCAAGTTCACCAGACTTTGAACTGTACACTCAGCCTTCCAAATAATACATATTTACATGTACTGGTCAAGTCCAGGCAAAAACACAACTGTGAGACAAGTGAGTCTGCAGACACCTCCACTGGTTGTTGACACCTATGCATTCTTCAGAAGAACATTTTTAGGAACTTTTAGGTTTCTGAAAAAAGAAAAAGAAAAAAAATCTTTATCTTGTTATCAAGATCTGGCAACTACTTATTCTGAAGATGCTGAGGGGCAGAAAGGTCCTTCTTCATATACAGCATGATCACTGACAATTGACAAAAACAAAAAAATATTACTGTACATAGTATTTATTATATACTTTAAATTAATCTGCATCATTTTTATATTTATACTAATAACCAAGTTTTGCATTTGTTTTTTTTCTTTGTTGTTTTTTTTCCTCTTTTTTTAAATTTAGTGTCCCAGGGTTTCAGGAAGAGGTCTGTTTCTGTCCTGCACACTCAGTGGGCATCTCCCTCTACTGAGAACCCTCAGCCTTGGTTCGAGTCAATCTCCGATTCCTTAATGCAGCCCTCCGTTGATGCCGCGGCCAATCAGCCCCCCTCCAATCAGACCTTGGCCTCGAGCATTTCCAAGAAGAGTTTGTGCATGGGGACCTTGCCCTGCACCTTGATGCTGTAAAAGTGTTGCACAGCCTTAGTGGCTGTCTGCCTCAGCAGGGGCAGGGTCATGAGCAGTTTGCCAGCCCGTCGCGGGTCCTCCTGATGCTGGCTGCTCTCGTAGTCCTGGAGGGCCTCATGGAGAGCGTCCTGAAGCTTCTGGACCGCCTCCATGTCCTCTATGTGCATGGAGTCTGCTGGGACAAGAGCACAGAACAAAGCATGATGGACCTTTCAAATTTAGAAAAAAAATATAAGGGAACTTGTAAGAAATATAGTTTGCACTCAGAGACAGTGGTAATATAACAGCAGACATGGGAAATGGATTTTTCAACAACAAAATTAAATCTCATGATTGATCTTTACTGCTCTTGTCAGTAGCAGTAGCAGTAGCAGGGTAAAAAAAAACAAAAAACAACACATTATCAGTGTAACTCACTTTCTGACAAGATAAAAAATACATCATAAAAAGGAAAAAGAAACATCTTCTTTTATCTATCTATACTTCAGTGGACTGGGCGGAGTATTCAGATGGCCCTTGACCAGTGCGACTGAAAATCAATGTTATCCTCCGGTAACAATGCCATGAATGGCACCCAATTTCTGCAGTTTAAGTGCACATTAAACAACTCCTTCTCCTAAAGGACACATTAGAAAGAAAAGAAAAGGCAAAAAAAAAAGAAAAGAAAAGTGAGGTTCCATTTAAGGACTGGACACCACAAATAAGTGTGAGGTGTAATTAATATTCCTGAAATCACAGAGAATTTCCTTGCATGTTTGTAATCTATATTTTGTTTGTCCATATCTAAATAAGGTCTAATTTGCTTTATTGTCCTGTGAACAACAAAAACTGACTCCAGGTTTCAAATGCCATTGCCCAAATCTTTCCCTCCTCCTGGCCGATTTTAGGGCAGTCTGCAGTTTCAGTCTGGCTTCCCTCCGGTGTTCGTCACTCCTATAACGTTTCGCTACACTGTGTTTTTTTACTGATCCTACTGCACATCATGTTACCACGCGTCCCTCTCACTCTTGCCGTTTTCTGCCCCCGTTTTGGTCTCCCAGCCTCTCTCAGGGACAGTCCGGGGTCGCACCTTCTCTCACTGGTTAACTGGCATCTTGCACTCCGGAGACAGCGTGTCATTGGCTGCCTGACTCGTCTCACCTTGGCGGTGCATATTTTACCACACGGGACAATAAAAGGCAAAACAGATTTCAGGCTTCGCCCCAAATTCATTGACTGGAACAACTGTATTCCCAAGACCTTGAGACATTTCTCACCCTGACGGTTTTCAAATCCACTGTGGTAAAATGAAGTAGGTCGTTTTGTAAAGTGAACATGGGAGGGGGGTGACAGACGGAGGATGGAAGAACAAAAGGCAAGAAAAAAAAAAAAACTCAGAGGAGGATGTGGTGTGACATAATTATCTCTTGTTCTTTTCACAGAGCCTGCATTCACACATGCACCAGATGCATTTGCCACAAACACATGCACACTTTTTTGTAATAAACCTGATCTGAACTGTGGTTTAATGGAATGTTTTGCAGCAAGGGGAAAAAGAGGAGAAAATAAAAAGAGAGATGCAGACATCTCAACAGATGGGAATGAAAAGAGAGTGTGCAGTCACTGGA
>JAPMNP010727500.1:13079-24578 GCA_029874935.1 Atherina boyeri
AAAAAAAAAAAAAAAAACAACTTTGAAGAAACAATTTCCTTGCAATCCATCAGTGAGCCCACGTCGATCCAATTGATAAACTGCTAATTACAAAATCAATCGCTATGAATTTTCACAGCTGTCAGACAGAGGGGCTCCCGAGAGAGCGATCTCCCAGAGACCTTGTTCTATCGTTCCGGACACCCTCCTCCTCCTCCTCTTCTCTCCTCGAGCCCCATCTCTGCTAAGCCCCCCCCTCCGAAAGCTCTGCTGTCTGAAAGCAAAGTCCCACCATCAGCATTTTCATTTTTTCAGCCCCGGACAAAACAAGGGAAAGCGGCCCGGTGACCCAGGCGCGCATTGATCAAAGCGGGACAGGTCCTGCCTCCTCAAAAGGTGCCTGTCAATAGCAGCCTGCCGTCTTCGCATTGGAACAAACGAGGCCTATCACTCCCTGATACTCATTCCATTCGACTTAACACATTTTATTGACAGCCCCTGTGCTCCTAATGAAATGCTAAATTTATCTCCCGTGGCTGCTGTGCCCTGCAGCTACTGTTATGGAGATGGAAAGGGGGAGGGAGCGCTGGAGAAATAACCACAACATGGAAGGTGTTCAATTAAAAAAAGAAAGAAGTGCTCACTCCTCCATCCCTCTTTCTCATACACTGGCCTTATCTTCTCTCCATCTCATCATTGCATGCTCTAAACTAAAGGTTACACTGGAAAAACTCCAGGAAAACTTAGAAATGGCATTTCTGAAACTGTGTTAGATGATGTATCTGGGTAGTGTGTTGTTTATTCTTTTTTTTGGAACCAACTTTTAAAAAATGTATAAATTAAATATATTGAGTACTCAATTTGTTTTTACTTATGCAAGTAAATGAAATCATAGAGCTTTATTCTTACTTCTGATTGTTGATTGAAAAGTGTTAAAAGAAATTTCCACTCTGGACAACAACTGTATTAAGAAAATATAAACTTTCATATCTCATTTCACTTCATAAACAATTTGACTTTTTTTGTTAAATTCATCAGACAAGGTGAAATAGTTACTAATGAATTAGTAGATATTTTAAAAACATAATAATATTCATTTCATTAAATTAGATAAAGGTATTATTAATAAAAGTCCCAGTTTATTTGGACTTTTATTCATTTTAGTTTATTTTAAAAGCTACTATTAGCAAATATGATTCATTATAATAGTGTGAGATATTTCTGGTATTGTCATAAAACATGATTGATTATGAAGAGAGAATTTTCTGTGCAAACAAATAGAAAAAAGAAAAAACCACTTCAATTGGTCTGTGTTGTGTCAGTGTGCTGAAGATAACCCACCTGAGTTGGCGAGGGCGATGGCTTTTAGGGTTACAAACTCCTCCTTCTCCACTTTGAGCTTCTTGTATTTGCGGACCAGCTGCAGGATGGAGACGTAGAGGTCGAGCAGGCCTGTCAGCCGCGAGTGCTCCTCGTCCATGATGTAGTCCTCCGCGTACACCAGCTCGTCTTCATATGGCAACGAGCGGAACACGATGCTGAGGATGAGGATCTCCATCCAGGCGCTCTGCAGTAAGCTCATCTGGTCTCCCAGAGAGAGAGTAGAGAAGCCTGGATGTGAAGACAGGGGAAATATGTGAAGACAACAGGACGGTGAAAAAAATAGACATGGCAAGATATTTACACTTCTAAAAAAAGGCGTTGGAGCCTGTTCCATGATTCAGGAAGAATCCAGCTTTAAAAAGTTAAGCATGTCAGAATAGAAAGGAGACCAGAATCATGTGATTTTCGGGTTGATCAGTAAAACAAACATGATTTCTTAAGACACATGTGTTTTTGAATGCACAGTGGAAGGTCTTCTTTGAAGCTCGTGTCAGAGTACTTGAGTGGGCTTTACTGTAAGTGAGGACAGCAAATCGGTGCAAAGGTCTGGGATACACAAAGCCATGTGGTTACCCCTCGTATCCTGTCACTCTTCTATTGGTGTTAGGGGGATTAGCACCGAGACACATTCTCATTGGAAGGGTTGAGGACACGACACGCACTGTGTAACAGGAGGAGGTGATGAGTGGACAGACACACATACACTAGTACATACACAATACTGGGGGGGTCACATGGTTCAAACTGAGCCCGAAGACCTGCATAAACTCAGGACCTCATTCTGCAGCATGGATGAGCTGAAATTGCCGCATCGGACTGCTCTCATTTCTCCTTCAACACCTCTACATGTGCTTAGAATAGAACATTAAATAAAACAAACTACTAGATCCCTCACAGATGAGCTGTGAGAAATTCAAACAAATTAAAGAGAGTTAAGCCAAAAAAAAAAGAGAAAGCGAGGAGCAGACTGACAGATAGCCATCTCATGCCTTTTTCCTTCATACTACCCTTTAGCTGTCAATAAACTGCATGCACTCCTCACACTCTCTCCCCTCCATCTCCTACTCCCCCTCCCCCTGTGCACAGCGTCCCTGCAGGCACATCATTCTGACAGCATATTAGGCTCTTCAGCTCCGCCCCTGATTAATATGATTGCTTTTAAAAGTTTGCTGTTGCCACGCTACCTGCCATTGTGCGATTAAGAGGCGATAGATTACAGTATTGACCAGTGCGCTCACTGCACCTACATCCAACGTTCTCTCTTAAATATAAATGATCTTACGAGGGTGCAGCCACCAGCCTGATGTTTATCTCCACCTGCCAGGACACCGCAAACACTCGCACACATAGATACAGAATGAGAGACAAAACGATGAAGCGTGAGGGAAAGTGAAAAGGAAAACAGGGTGGAGGGAGACAGACAGACAGAAGAGGCAGGGAGAGTAGTACCTGAGTGTTCAATTTCCCTTATCGTGGTGATGACCACGGCCAGGGAAGAGCTGGAGGATACATTAATTAACAGATTGTGATCAGAATGTGAGGGCCTTCACATTTTGAAGGGGAATCAATAGTCTGCAGAAAAGAGTGCTAACTGAAAGGTGCTAGCGCCCGGGTAGACTGGTCAGAACCCAAATTAGACCCAACAAAGCAAAATGCCGTAAGCACTCAAAACACTTGACTATTATCAGTGAAGGCAATAAGCCACATTTCATAAAGGCCTGTGCCATTACACTTATCCAGACAGCATCTTAAAAAGCTTTGTTGTGTTATTTCCTTGTCTGCATACGTAGCCATTAAGTTGGACAGAATGTGGACTGGCCGGAGAGAAATTGTCATGCAAGCATGGATGTGGTGTTGATTGCTGCATCAGGTTGGCATCCCAATCACAGGCGAGGCTTTGTGTAGCCTTTTAATGCCAAGGAGGACTGAAGCGGAACTAAAGTGCTGCTCCCCGATATGACAGCTCGCGTGAAGGCCTTGTTCAGGGCTTGCTGAAGTGGCTTTAAAGTTGCTCTGATACAACAGACGCCTCTCAGCCATATGCAGACATGCAGCCCAGCAGCCTACAATTACCTTTGACGCTAAAAGTCCTTGAATTTAATCCAGTGTTGTGAGATGGAGAGGTAGTGTTTTTCCTCTGCTCCATCCCCTCTCTTCAAAGCCTAAATTATCGCTCCAAATGGGATCTCGTGTCGTTGCCTCGCCTTTTTCCACTCAATTTAATCGAGTAATGAAGTGACTTCCCGACTCCACAGGTCACACGGCGCTCCGGCCGCCGCACTCTGAAGGTGGCCCGGTTAAGTGCCGTCGGAGTGGGTGATTTCCTCTAATGAAATATCAATATTTACATCTTCATTTCCAGCCCACTGCTTTGGCGGGGTTTGACCAAACATGACACAATATTGACCAAATCAGAGAAGCCTGTCTGTGCGCTTGAAGGGACTTCAACTCAACTTCCACTCCACTGCTGAGCGCACCAGCAGGTTTTTTGTCTTAAAGACTTTTTAGAGAGGATGCAGTTAAATTAACCATGTTGTTCTGGAGCTTTTCTTCATTTGTTTTTACTGAAGGATCACACATTTATGTCTTCACTTTCAAAATTCCCTGGCATCATGGATAAAACCCTCCATAAGCGTTATTGAAATCAAGTTCAATCCAGACAAAAGGATAAAATACATATAGGTGGCAAAGATACAACACTACATCACTGCATCAGCACATCATCATTAATAGCTCAAAAGGTGAAAACAAGCGCGCAAAAGAGCGACAACAGAAGCAAAACCATCATCTCTTTCTTTATCTTCCCAAAAGCCCTCAGCTGTGAGCAGGAGGGGGCAGCCCAAACCCACAGACTGCTGCCTCAAACCCCTCACAGAGATTAATCAGAGCACTGTTTCATCTGCCTGAGCACAGGACAGTCCAAAATGAAATGCTGGAGATTTCTGTTGAGCTGGAGTTCATATTCTATTAATTTATTATTGTTTCCCTCTCCCCGAGGGCCATTAGCGCGAGTAATAAAAAGAGATGTAATTACGAGGCACGGCGGTCCCCTCCAGCTGCAGCCCCCTCGTAACTCACCCTCAATCAGACAACAGAGCAGACAGAGAGAGGGAGAGAAAAGGAAAAAGATGGCAAGAGAGGGAGGCAGAGAAATGGGGATAAAAGAGAGGAGAAGATATGGGCCAGAGAGGAGCGAGATAAGGAAGAAAGAGAGCGAAAAAGGACCAAAGCATGAGGGGGAAAGGAAGTGGGAGATAGAAAAAGGAAAGAGTAATTCTGGCTGGACAGGGGCTGATCTATCATGGCCAGATATCAGAAGGACAAGCAGGCCCTGAAGACTTCTGCCCAGCGGCAATCTCACCTCAGCCAAGTCAAGCGCTCTCTGGGCTCCAGTTGAAGTAAAACTGCCCCTAACAGGACCCCAGAGGTGCAGTACGCCCCCCCCCCAACCTTTAACTGGGTTGAATGATCATACTGCCATAAGCTTATAGATATCAAAGATTTTTTTTTTTTTACTTTAGATGGCAGAATAAAAGACAAAATGGAAAGTGGAGAAAATATATGCACGCTTGATTCAAACAGATTTTTCTAAATTGGAGGTGAGAAACCTTATATGTATAGCCAACGCAGAAATGAAGAACAGCTCTAAGCAGTTTCATAATGGTGTATATGTGCAGCCTAGTCTGCATGGATCTGTGTGTTTGTGTGAGTGTGTGTGTGTGTAACTCACAGCTGCAGACCATGATTCTTTTTGAATTTACATGACAGCATCAGGAGGATCCAATCAATAGCAGCTTGGTAATAAATTGCTGCGCTTGACATAAATAATTTGACCTGAAATTCAGCCACATGTACAACACAAACAGCTCAGTTTGCTGCGAGCCTTCCCTGGACACTGATTTGATGACACCAATGCTGTTTTATATTGAACGAAAATGTGTCAATACAAACTAAATTGGCTTGGTGAAGAAGAGGTTGATGATTGAAAATTAATCGCTCTGGCGCTCACTTTCAAGAGAGTCGCCTATCTGCCTTCTTTCAACCTGATAACCAGCCTATTATCCTATTCTAAGTAGCTGGGGAATGGGTGATTTGACCAGCAGCCTGTGAACGTTATGAGGCTGAGGAACCTTAAATACAGTAATCCCCTTGTTTTAATCTGCACCCTATGACCTCCTGACCCTAGCAGAGAAGTCTTTAGCCTTCCCAAGGGTCCCACTGGCCAATACTGACTTTACATATCTCTGTTTAGCCCTAAAGACCAGGACGAATCAGGCTTTAATCATCACCATAATTACACATAATTTATCTTCGCTGCCATCAAGAAACATTGCTTAATGAGGGATGGCGCTCTGCTGATGATCACTTAAAAGGCACATCAGCATATATGATTACGTGTATTTCACATAAAGTAGACCCAAATTCTTCAGATACTGCAGTTTGAACATTTTTGACCAAACTTATACAGATTTAACTAGATGACACAAATATAATTGTAGTGCTGGATTTACTCTCTGATGTGTCACAACAACAAAACACAGCCCTCCCTCAGCCGGCCTGTTAGATGTCCCATTCTTGGCCGTGTGCACCTCTGATGGCCTGTCTACCTCCGATATACACCCATCTCAATCTCCCTGCAGCCTTTCCGCCTTCCTCCCACTCTCCCGCCTGGGTTCAGGCCTCAGCATCCACCTGATTGCTCAATCTATCTTTATCTCCCGTGTTGAAGCCTACGTCAGAGGGTAAATTGAATATACTAAGAGCTGTCTGTTGGTGTCTATATTTAATAAAGTGCACTGATGAGGTGCTGATTTATTGCTGGGCAGTATTCACACTCTATTACAAGGAGATTACGCAGCTTGAGTGGGATCAGGCTGGCAACACAGTAAGTAGATTTCACAATTTAATGGCAAAGAGAAAACAGGAGCCCGGAGGGGGCTGGAGGAGGGTAGGTGATTATGGTGGAGGGCTGAGCTGACACAAACACGACAACATACAAGAGGCGCGATCTCCTTTCAACATCACTGCCTCCATGCTAACAACTAACACGCCAGCCACTTGTCTGTCAAACGAAAGGCTGATGAGCCGGAATTCAATAACACACAGATGATGAATATTCCCCAAACACCAGCAATGAATAGAACATGCAAACAAGCCTGATTCATTAGCTTCTTTTTGCCTTAATCTGATACAAAAGATGCAAAAACATCATATCAAGATGCTTTAAAAAAAAAAATTACAGATGATGGGTAAATTAATTTCTAAAGTCATTATTGTGAATAGACAAACAGGTTTTTTATTCATTTTGTAATGTGATTGTAATACTCTGGTAATTCATTTGAGTAAGAGTGTTTTATTGCAAAGAAGAACAGCAGTGGCAGAAGATAATTCCCTTCTGGAATAACTCAGGCCTGGAAGTTGGAATGGTAGTTGGAAAATGACAAACAACAAGCTCCTCTTGTATAAACATCAAATATGGCAATTTCTATATGCGAGTGCATGGCATTCCCGCTGCGATGGGGAAAGGCATGCGGGATTCCACGCTGTCACACTCATAGCAGTGTCAAGGTGGTGAGCAGGTTCTGGTACACTGAAGCTGTCAGTACTCCTTATAACTCCTGGACATGGTGAAATTCAGCTTTACATGATGGAAAGGGACCAGAAGGGGTGGACAGTGGACTACTATGTGTGTCAAAGGTTATTAGCACCTTAGGTACAACAAGCCATCTGTCAGCATCCCCGTTACACTTCTCCTAATGACCCTGTACCCTACAAACGACAACTGAGTTAGACTGTGCATCATGGTGCTATTTGCAGAGAAGGCACTCGTGTCCAAAAGCTCTTCTGCGATTATCAATCAATCAAGGAAGATTCTGAATTCTTACAAGGCTGCAATCTGGTAATGGCAAACCTGCCTTATCAGTTAGATCAAATATATTTTTCTTTGTTTCTGAATTTAATTACAATCTTTTCATAACTTAAAACTGCAGAACAGACTGATACCTGAAAGGCCCTTCATACGTGTAAACTACTCTTTCACAGTTGAGACAGCAAAGCTGACATTGGACCCCGTAAGGCAAAGGTATCATCTACTCAAATGATACAGCTTTGTTATCCTCTAGTCGCCCTCCCATTAACACTCAATAGAGCCACTCTTTTTCACATTATGCCACTTTTGAAACACACTTTCAAATGTTAGCTGAGAACAGAAGAAATTAAAAATCAATTGGGAGAAGCTAAGTGCCAATTTTTGTGACCTTTAAATTGTTGCATTAGGACTTTAGTTATTGGCCCATCTGTCAGTGGCCTAATCAATGTGGTC
Source organism: Atherina boyeri (assembly GCA_029874935.1). Classification (NCBI taxonomy): domain Eukaryota; kingdom Metazoa; phylum Chordata; class Actinopteri; order Atheriniformes; family Atherinidae; genus Atherina; species Atherina boyeri. The sequence continues at coordinate 20,764 of JAPMNP010727500.1, forward strand.
TACTTCATAATGAACTGTTAATCTTTTTAATTCCACTGCCCAAGGCCACAACAATCTATCAGAATACAATCAGCAGTTTTTCCCCTTTTCCTTTCTTGTCCTGTAGTGGATGAAACATAGCAGGAGCTCCACACGGTAGGCTGCCCTGGGGTACCGTTGGTGCATGGAGTGTTAGTGCATGAAGTCTCGCTCAACCAGTGAACCGTCTCTGATCAGGTTCAGCCATGTACAACTCAATTATGCAGCCATTTCATGGCCAGAGGACACCCACTGTCCTAATACAAACGTCACCACAGGGACAGACACAGACCAAACACTTAACTTGAGTGGAGGTCTTTTTTACAGTTAAACTGTCATTTAATCTAAAAAAACCCAAAAAAAAACAGGTCTAATTTCATGAGGGAAAAACATAGTTAAAAAAAAATATTAAACAAATGTATTAGCGTGACTGCGTAGGCCTATTTGTTTACACAGAAGCAGATCAGAATAATCTTCTTAAGGGCTATCATCTCACAGGTACTGCAGATTATTAAGTGCAGCTTTTAAGTTGCATATACCTGCTCAAAGATAGAAACTATACTATGGGGTTGCAGCCTCAAGGTGTGAGTGAAATGATTATTAATGACATGACAGTTGGAATAACAAGCTTTTTGCCACATCATAAGAGGCAAATCCCATTATCACTACGAGGCTATCCAAGAACAACACGCATGTATATAATCAGATTAAAAATGTTCACTATGACACATTAAGTCCAACTTAAAGTGTACACATACCAACGCCGATGCATTTCAGGACATAGAATAAGACCTGAAATATTTCAAAAACTGTTTTAAAAGATGGGATTTATAATAATAATAACAACAAATAATAATAATTAAAAAAACAACTGATAATTGTGTGGTGTGCTAACTGTTTTGCCCTGTCTTCTCTAAAGAATGCTGTTTCCGTGCTAGCACAGCCTACTCTCAGGGGATTGTTGAGCATGTATGTGACGCTGGTGTAATTTTGGGTCACAACGATGGGAGTGTGTTATCGGGTCAGCTGTGATCCAGTCCTGAGTAAGCTCTTTGGTTAAACTCTCAGGCTGCTGACCATGCATGGCCTGTAGGGAGTGATCGAAACAGTTTAGATGCGTAAGGGACCGGGGCTGAGAGAATATCCATCTCTAATCTCCTTACTATCAGATCTGTACCTGATTAATACCCCTCCTTCTGAGAAGTACTCTAATACCTTTCCAGTACAAAAAAAAAAGAAAAAGGTCAACTCGAGTCCACCTGTCTTCATTGGAAACAAACCACTTGAATCTATGAAGTGGGAAATTAATTATCTTCTGAGTGACCTGAAATAACAAAAGAGTATGCACACACTTATTTGTAAGTATGTGTGTATTTATACTGACCAGTCCTGCATGACAGCAGCTGTGTGTCTGTCCAAACATGCTAATGAGTGGAGAAAGATATGTAGTTGGCGTAGGGTGACACACTCATTTCCTTTGTCACTCCTTCATGCCTACTGCACCATAATGCTATAGACTTCTAGGGGTCAAGCGCAAGATCAAGAAGAATCTGCCTGGTTTGCAAAAAAAGAGGAGCTAAACAACATGTTCTCTGCCAAAATGAGAGGGAAACTCTTGAAGGAAGCAAAATCTCAGCTGACGGGAGGTAGTGTATTCTCAATGGTGTATCCTTAATTCAACAGCCTTTCATAACCCAACACCTCGTCTATCACGACATCTATGGGGCAAGGAAGAAACATGATTATGCCCATCAATAATGCAATGGATGCATGTGAGTGCTTGCTGTTGTGTGCACTCATGTGTGCATGCGTGTGTCTGTGTGTGATATGACATCTTATTTGATTGGGCAGGTCCTCAACTTTGCTTTAAATCTCTAAAATGATTACAACATACATTTGCACTGCATCTGTGTCCCCATCTCCGTTCAGTGCAAGGATTTTTAATGTGCTTTATTGATTTACGTCCTGCCATGTATGACAAAGGACGAGGGAAGACTAAATAAAACATAAATGACAGAGATAAGGAAGAAAGGAAAGAAGGGGAAAGGTTTAAATTAGGACAGGGTAGGAAAGAAAACCGTTTCTCTACCTGGGATGTGTTTAGCCCAGCCGATGATGACCACCAGCTCCCGGTCAGCCAGGTCGCACAGCGTGGTGAGAGCCTTGATGTCACTCTCCGGCATGGTGGGGTCAGGCATGGCATAGATCTTCTCAGGCTCTGCCACCAACAGGTGAGACACTATCTTTGTGACTGAGGACAGAAGAAGGAGGAATGGAATGTCAAAGAAAAGCAGAGGTTAGAGGTCAGATCACTGCAAAGCTCAGGGAGCCACAAAGATGTGCAACACTGATAAAAATGATAGTATGATAAACATAGAAGTATGGTGGTCTTTTTTATGAAGACAAATAACAGTTTCAGCTTGAATTTACAAAGTGAAACGCAGTTGTGAATAAAAATGGAAGAAACTTGTGTCCTCCAGCATTCTGTCATCGCTCAATATCGGTCATCTGCTTAGAGACTTAACATAATTCGGCTCTGACCAGAACAATACATGGCCTAAATTTCTGCTAGATGAACTCTCAACTGTCCGAAAATGGGAGACACAGGGGAACATGAATCTGGGCTAGAATTATGTTTCAGTTTTACCTGCATGCTGGCCTGGCAGAGGAGGGGCGATGGAGGAGGGATACAATAGGCAAGTGATGGAGCAGTACTCACGGGGCTTTTTGGTAGGAGGGGGGAGCGTCAAACCCAGGTATGGGTTGTTTTCTGTGTCCAGCCTCCGCTTGTACTTCTGTCTGCCCCCTCGCACACGATCCAGACGAACTCCTGTAATAAAACAGACAGGAGGGACATGAGATGAGGAGTGTGTATTTTTTCCACTCGGCATTTAAGGGATGTCAAACATATGAATGCTAAAAGATTTGAGATAAAATATTGTATTTATCACACTAAAACAAAACTAGAGGATCCACAATTACATTTTATGTATAAAACTATGTGTAATGAAAATAGAGTTGACCCTTGGCTTGTATATAAGCAGTAGAAAAAAAACACATTGTGGCTGAGTGCTAGCGTGTATCCTGTGTGTTTTTTTTGTTTTTGTTTTCGCGAATGTGTCAAAAGCACGGCTGTCTTCCCATATGTGGTCCATGCCTGGCTGGTCTACTGTGACACAGCTGAGCCCAGAGCAGGTCTAAACATATGAATATTTAACGCGGGGTCAATGATCTCACAGACTGGCCTTCTAATTATTTAGCTTTTGGGGTGAGGCAGACTGCATACTAATTAGGTGCCAGCTACCTGCCTCGTTGCTTGTATGTGTGAGCTCAGGTGCGCTCTCATCATTGTCCAGAAACAGAATCTAAACTAACCTAAAAGCAAAGAAACAGCCACACACATAATATACAAAGCATCCACTGTCATACTGCAGATAGATAACTGGGTATTGCTTTCCCATAAAAGACCCCTATTTCACCCTTCTTTCACTGGAGGAGCATGAAGGCCTTATCACCCCCAGCCACACCTAGGGGGCCAGGTTCCACACTGATACTGTAAATGTCAAGCCAGCCTCATCATAACATAAGTTATTTATTATCTCATTATTTGATAAGAATGCTTCCATTTGGATGTCTTTTCTATTCTATTAATTTTCAACATTGTTAACATATTTCATGTACACTGTTCTGTTCTTTTGATACCACTGAGCAGGTATTTGGTTATTTAATGCAACTGTATGCAAACATTTTTATCCTGCATCCTCATATTTGGTGCGTAATTGCTAACGTGCAACTTA
>JAPMNP010727500.1:26582-39481 GCA_029874935.1 Atherina boyeri
GCTGACCCCAATGCTGCCATACTGACACCCTCGTCACATACTCCATTTACAGGTTAGCTACTATATCTCTGGTAAGCTAACATCCACGCTGGTACCAATAATTAAAAAGATTACACGGCACCAAAACACTGGTTCAAATTTGTAATTACAGTAGGCCCTATGGTAAAATATCTTAAGCACGGCTTGGCAAAAAGCAAGCATATAGTTACTCACTTTTTTGCTGCAACTACGACTCGGATTGTTTTTAATGTTTTAAAGCCTTAAACTCATGATCTGTTGAATTTCTGGGAATGCGCATTTCTACAGTACGTAGTTTGTATGCAATGTCACAGAGTTGTGCAGAAAGATGTAGGCTATTATATTATATATTATCTATAAATGCAGTCATATTCTATCTATGTCTTTGTACAGCACAAAAATAAAGCTAGCCTCACACTTTTCTCTTAAAGAAAGACACAGTAATTTGTACCTTTACACCTTTACAGGTGAAAACAATAGAAAAAAAAGCTATTGTTTTTGATCAATGGAGCTTCTAAATATATAAATAGAGACACATTTGTGCACTTAGTTGAGTCTGTAAATCCATGCATGAGGCATTGTGTGTGAGTGAGTCAGAGAGAAAGGAAGTCGGTGCAAAGAGCAACTGCCACTGAATGATGTCAATGTAATCTCTCAATACTATCTTGTCTTCTCTCTTGCTCTAAGCTCTGATCTGTTTCCATTGATCAGAGGAAAAACCTGTTGCCCCTGACATTTGATTCTTCTATTGATCACTTCCTCCTTTTATACAGTCAAAGGAAAGTGCAGCGACTCAACACAGGGTTTAGGCAGGTCTCCTGTAATTCCTGTAATTCCTGTAATTGGACTGCTGATCTTTAGCAGACCATTTTCTTTAAACCTCCTCTTAACACACTTAGATTGAAAACAAAAGTCCCAGCTGTGGATTCTGTGGTCGACCAGTAGATGTCAATATCTTATGAACTTTTGCTTCTGAGAGCATAAACGGAGTTAAGAGCCCTTAATGTCCTCAAAAGATGTTTGCTATTCTTTCAGGTGGAGATGGTTTTAAGATTGTGTTTCTTTGGGGGGCAGTGCTATACTTTGTTGGAGCTGTAAAGTTATAATTAGGGGATTTTCCACTGAGACACAATGTGACCTTTATGCAGTAATGAAAGTAAGCGGCATCCTCGGTCACATGAACAGCGGCCGTCTCCACATCCTGAAGCCGAGCATGGCGTTGAGCCGAAGGCTTCATAGAGCTTACAGTGGACGCCGACCGTGTGTTTCTCTTTCCATTTAGTTTTGGCGACACTTTAAATTCCAAAGCATCTTTGCATCTCTGTAAATAATGACGAAAGTGTTTCATAATTCTGACTGTGACTAAAATCAGTAATTTGAGAGGGATTTATAATTGCGCAAGCACAAGACTCCAATCAAACAATGACAATAGCTGCAGCATGGTGATGATTACTATGTAAAGGGGAGAGTCATATTCATTCTGGAAATGTGCTGAACACACAGAAGAATGCATTAGAACCTAAGGCTTAGCCGAAGTCTGCATATTTGAGTTTCACATTCTTTTTACTTTGACCCGACACTGGTCATTCATTTATAGCCACGGCCACATATTTTTGTAGTCTCTTATTCTCCAAGATGATATATTGGCATAAATTTTTCATCAGATAGTAATGCGATTACTCTGTCTTTCTGGCACTGAGGCTTTATCGGGCTGCATGCAGTCCAGGGGATTCTGTTACTGTGTGGGGATCCATACAGGCTATGACTCTGGCTTCAGGTGGTGACTGGATATATATGCATCCATAAATCCTGCTCGCCAATGGGAGAATAATGGGAAGAATAAAAGAGGACAATCTATACAGAGCTTGACAGATTATTTGAAAGTGGAAGTTTTTACTAAATTTCACTCATCAGATTTTTCCTGCCTCTGTGAAGGACAGTTTAACTTTGCGCACCACGAATCCTACTTGACCCACACACTCATAAGCACTAAAAGTAAGCTAAATATAATAAAAATACTAAACATTGACACTACCATTCCTGCAGATGCCAGATATCTTCCATTATTCATCTGTCTAGCCTTCCTGGAAGAACCAACAAGTGAGACAGAGACAGAAAGAGTGAATCAGGTGAGGATTATCCACTAATGCAATGGTGTGAGAGAGAGCAGAAAGGTGCCTTCCCCTAGAAAAGCAACCAAAGCTGTGGATCTCCTGAGGGTTCAGTCAGTGGCAATGGGGGGGGGGGACCCTGACCAGACAAATCCATCTGAAGGATGTTTAATTGTCACTGAATTCCCTGCTGGCGTGACTTTAAAAAACCATCCACAGGAAGAGAGCTGAGATGTTCGGAAAACATTTAGTGGATCAATATGCCAGGGAGAGCTGAGACTGTGGCGAGTGTGTGCTCAGGGACCCCGCGTGAGCCTTTCCAAGTGGAATACTGTTACATTTCTATTACTCAGACAGCAGGATCAACCTATTCAGCATATTTCTGTCCCCAGCTCAGCTGCACATTATTTACTGCTCTGTAGGTAGAGAGAGGACAAGGGGCTCGTTGTAAAAACAAGAAAAATACTAAGACTTAACAAAACTATCACAAAAAAAGCTAGTGTGTGTGATGCTTACACGCTGTATGTGTATATGTAGGTGTAAGAATAATAAAAATGTTCTTACTCTTCTTACCTTCTTTGAGCATCCCCACTTTGAGGCATTTCATGAAGCGACAAGCCTGACATGATTTGCGTCTCCGTTTCGTGATCTCACATTCATTTGTGGCAGGACAGCTGTATTCTATGTTACCTGAGGAGAAATATGAAAGGAAAAGGTTTAACAACAACAACAACTGCGTATGAAAAATTTGGCACGGTTTGAGTGACAAGTATTTCCTTATGCGATAAAGTGAAAACAACAATAACTGAGTGTGTTCAGCAATCAATTTACGCCAGCTGTTGTAACTAATATGGATCCCAACAGAAGCTATTTCTATAGAGAGCAGGCGGCTCAGATGTCATCCGGTGAGTATTTTCTAGCACTGGGGGTCCCAGCACGACAAAAAATGGGGGGTACAGCTACAGCGGCCCTTCAGGACCGTTCTGTAGATGCCGCCCTGGTCCAACATTAAATTGGCCTCATTAATTCTGTGCATGTCCCCTCCAGGCCCCGGGCGCATGCCATGTCCCCCTGTGCTCACAGGGGCCAGCCACCGCCTCAATAGCAGCCTTGAGAGCCAGACACACTGCCCCGGACCACTTTACATAATACTCCTGCAGACTCAAACCTGTTGTTACCACTGTTGCCATTGTTGACTATTTACATAGTGTACAGGCAAGAGGTCTTATGCATTATTCAACTGCAGCGTCTGATTCCAGGACAGAGCAATGAAAAAGAGTTTCATTGCTGCACAATAAAGGAGCGTGTTCTGCTCTACTCTAGCATTAGCAATAGAAAGGACAGGATATGTGAGGCAGACCCACCGCTTTTCCCCGACTCCCTACATTTTACTGTATTCAATACAGGGTTTCAGTGTAATGGTTGCTTCCAGCCCAGGAATTTGAAACATCCTCATCTGGAGTGGGCTTTCAGTTATAAAGCTTTTGACATTGATATGGTCCTAAACTTTTCTTTTAACCTACAGTTTATGCATTTTTAGCATTTTTGTGAAAAAGAAAGCCAAGTCCAAATCTGACTTAATCATTATCATTTCAAATACACGTTATTCCTTATCTACTCAAACACATGTAAGTAAACATGCTTGTGAGTTTTTTCTCTGTATCTAGCATCCCCTTTCAAGCTGTTTTTTTTTCAGTTTGTGTATACAGACACATGTTCAGTCATACACATTCTGACTGCATGCAGCATCCTGTAGCTGCTCCACAGCTCTTACCATCTGCATTTCTGTCAGAAAGCTGTGTGTTATTCCACTACATTCTCCAACAGCCTTTGACAACTTATGCAATTATGTTAACATTATTGGACAGATCAAGTGGAGGTCCCAAGATGTTATAAATAATTAGAAATTCCTCCTTATATCTGGGTTAGAAATCATTATGTTAATTCTCATCATCTCTTTGGGATTGGTGTAAATAAAGGTGTGAGAGAGGCGGCTGATGAGCTCTGATTGCCTTTCTTCTGTGTTTTCTCTGTTGTCATAGCAGAACAGACCATAATAATCCTATTCATTTCCCACAAGCAGGGAGGAGGCAATCATCGCCACCCTGCAGGACTCAATGCTTCAGGATCTGTTTTGTTTGTCCATCCGTTTTACACTACCCAATCAGCAATTTTCATGTAAAGCTTTGTGCAGATTTAAAATAAATATAGATTCTGATTGCAAACACGATGAAGACTATTTAAAGTGAACTTTATTCCAGGCTCCAGCAAATTGCCACCATGCATGAATGCTGTGTTGCAGTTTTGTTTGCACAGCCTAACACAACTCAGTGTGAGAGCGCTTTGCTTACAGGGTTATTTCCCCCCTCCCCCTCCTCATCCTCCTCCTCTTCCTTCTCAGGGGTGACAGGGACACGTGCAGAAGCCACACCTGGTGGCTAACTTTGTTGGCCCTTTGATGCCACGCTCTCCAAAAACAAAAACAAACATACGCTCCCTCACTGTCCACCTGTCCTGTCAAGCTCCATATTCATTTGATGTTCTGTCAGAGGGGGCTTCTCATAGCTCAATGAAGAGTGAGGGGTGGATTATCTAATTCTTCATCTGTACATTTTGGTTTATATTTAGAGCAGGGAGTGTTTTGGTATCAGTACACATGCTGACCCGCCGAAGTCCCACGAGCCAACATCACAATACACTGACTTCTCTGGCTCTGTTGATGTCTACATGGATAAAACTGAACACCCCCAGGATTTAGCCATTTCATGTTAAAACTTGGTATCTAAATATTAAAAAGAGGAACTGAACATTATGCGCTATGATTCTCAACTTGATATCAGACTCGTGTATTAACAGGTAAGTGAGTTATAATATCTGATGCGGTTAAAGATTTGCCTTCATCAGATATTTGTAACTGCAGGGTTTCAATTATATTCAACCAATATCAAATATTAAATACTTTATCAATACAATAATTAATTTTAATGGTTAACTATTTACTAAACAGTAAAGATCAATGCAAAGTAAAGACAAAATTATTCATGTTTATAGATTCAACTTATTTATCTTTTCAATGCTTGTCTGTTTATTTTTAAGCAGCCCCCCTCACATTTTCCCCTGATAAATTAAATTAAACTGGCTTCACTTAACCAAGTAATACTAAAACTATGATGTACTGAACTCAAGAAGGGTAGAGTGAGTTAATGAAACAGATGGATAAAGTCATTTTTTGCGCTTTTTTCTCCCAATCCTGAATGATGGTTAAATAAAGTGACACGAAAGTGCTGTTTTAAATGGGGATTTATGGTTACAGCAGATGCACACCGAGTTGAAAGGAGTGCATGTATTAAATGACATTCAGAAATGATGTCCAGAAATACTGTGACAGTAACAGCAGGGAGAGTTTCACCTTCACAAATGAAGCACGCTGACGGGAACCCCTTTAACCTGAGGGCCACGCTCAGGTTTATCTGTCTTTGGAGAGGTTATGGTATGGTTACCAATAACATTACAGAATGAAGGGAGAAGAAAAAGATTTCCCTCCTTTTCCTCTTGATAAGTATCTGTCTCAATCTATTTTATGGCTTTTCAGGACCCATGCCAGGGCACAGAGGGGAAAGTCAGGTCTTGTAAGTAAATTACAGTAAAATGGCAGGTATTTCTCATCAAAATCTAAACTGACTTTTACAGGCTTACTGTCAAGGTCTATTACTTCATATAAAAGAGGGGCACTGAGTTCAGTTGGTTTTCAAGCAATTTTACACTTGGGTTCAAAATGGGAAGAAAACATGGTTCAATAAGGCATTTATGTTTTTGATTGGTGGGGCACGTGAGATGCAGGAATGGAGGGATGATAAGGGCGCAATGAGAACAGGGGAATTTCTTGGATGGATGGAGATCCAGGTTGACATTATTTGGGTCTGGCCTTGACTAATGCAACTATCTCCACATATGAGTTCAAAGGGCCTTTCACTGAATTAATAGGTGACAGATGATAGATATGCCATCTGCTTTTGTTGAAAAGGAAAGGGCATCAGCTAAAGAAGTGTATATCAAAAGACATGGATTCAAAGATAACACAAGAATAAGTGCATAAATCTGTGCATGCATAACACATATTAAAAAAAGAATAAAAGACTATCTAGATATAAATTTGCATTCCAGTATAAGTGATTGTATCACAAAGTAAAGTGATAAAGGAATTGTCATGTACATGCTTAACGTTAACTTAACATGTTTGCCCCAAGTGTTTTAGAACAATGTGATAAAGGCCTGGAAAAGACAGCTCCTTTGTTTTCTTCTCATTAGAGTGGGCCGTCTCACACTCCACCCTTGACTGCCTCGTTATACCTTTAATTAATCAGTTCTCATCAACAGCACCCTCTCATTCTTTCAAGGGCTCAACGTCCCGCAATTTACTGTCTTAATTTTCCTCTTGCAATCCTGCATGTGCTTCTTTTATCATTTCGGAAGGCTTTCGCCTCCCCCAAAAAGTCCCTCCATCCTCCTGCCTCCTCTGTTTGGGACCCCTGTCTGATTATTATGCCATTAAGCCTCTCCTCCTCTCCTCTGAAAGAGCAGCAGGGTCCCTCTCCAATCTAAAGAAGTCCTGGGTTTTTTTCCCCTCCTTTTCCTGAAATTACCCGGCGACGCGTGCCTGAGTTTCTAATTGGCATGCCCGTCCCTGGAGACAACCCCCTCCCTTCCTCCTAATGAAAAGCCTCGGCCTTAATTACACTTTCCAAACGCTGATTGTTATTGACAAAACTCCTGTGGCTCGGACAAACGACGGCAGATTAGCTCCATTACAGGCAGCCCTCCAAGAAGAGAAAGAGAGGGATTTCAAATCGACAATGCAAAGTGAGGGGGGAAAAGAGGAGCTTTCAGTTTTTTTTCCCTCCATGTACCTTGCTCTTAATTGTTTGGGCCATTGCTCCACTTAGGATGTCTCTTTCTTTCCCGATGCCTCTTTTCTGTTCTATTGTGTCGCCGTCAGTGTACTTTTACTGAGGGAACAAAAGCCCAGTTATGTTACTTGAGAGAAAATGTTCATCTTTTGTCAATAGGCTGGATTGCTGATGGCAGCATGGGTAAACAGGAGGATTTGGCATAATGCTTTTGTTTGCCTGCAAAAGGTACATAGACTGTCTAAAGCTGATAGGGCTGTAAGGTCCAAAATCAACACCTAGCATCAAGACAGCCAGCTCTCCATACAATTCCTGAAATCTATTGCCGATGACAATTTCCTGAAAGCAATGGATGAAAGATGTCATTTGAACTAATCTATTTTCTTACATTCTTACTGTAACATCTCAATTTACCATACCCAAACTTTGGCTCATTTCAAGTATTTTATTTAGTTTTTCCACTGCATTTATTCAACTACTAAGCCCAAAGAGCTTAGTCCTGAGCAGCTGTCCCTGTTGTGCTTTTCTTTCTCTTCTTTTTTTTCCCCCAGCTCAACAATATCTTCATCCTCCTGATTAATCTGGAGCGTAGCGCAGCGTTTCACAGTAGGGGGCCTTTCATTGCTTCTCTAATGAGAGGCTACGATACATCAGGCTTCGCAGATAGCCACCCTAGTCCCCAGGCACACAGACATTGCACACACAAAAACGGGACAAGAATAATGAAGTATGTTTCTGAGCCCCCTCAGCCCAACCTGCATCTGGGCAAACAGTCCCCGCACTCCACTGAATCTGACCTCTGAGTGATGATGGTATGCCCACCATCCTCCAACCATGACAGATAATGCCATCATGGTCTCACTAATTGTATATCTCATGTCAAAAAGTGTTCTGCAGTCATTTTAGACAAAATCAATACAGTTTACAGATAATCTTTAAAATTGTCTGCATGTTTTTTGTTTTACAAAATTTTTTAAGATTTTTTCTATTTTTTAATAAATAAAAAACAATGTTTTTTTTTTCCCTGAGGGTTGATGGTCTCAAGAAGTAAAGAACACATCTTCCACACTCCAGTGATATTTCTTTCATTGTGAATTGCAACGACAGAGTATGTTTCAGTGTTGTTGGGAGGCCAGAGGTGTCATGTATTGAGGGTGTTTTTGTGTCTTGTGATGCGGCAACATGAGATGAAATACTTGTACTGAGTGTTTGTTGGGAGGGGTAGTTGGAAAGAGAAAAATACCTTGTATTGTCCTTTTAAAAAAGGCTTTGCAGGCCTCACAAGAGGCTACCCCATAGTGATACCCCGAGGCTATATCTCCACAGACCAGGCACAGCCTCTTGGGGAGGGAGTTCAACATGTATTCGCACTTTATGGACGAGTCCTCCATGATGGTGCTGGAGCAGTCGTCATAACGCTTGCGGCAGGTGCCAGCGCCAAGCCCGCCAGGGGTGAACATAGGTGGAGAGTCCAGGCCGTTTGAGTGGTTGTTCATGGCGTTGACATAGCCTCCGCTGGCGTCTGAGTTGCCGCTGGGGCTGTGGTGGCTGACTGTGTCGATGACCGAGGAGGGACTGGATGGCTCTGTCTTGATGTAGGACCCACAGCTGGAGGGTAGATGCCGCTCATCAGTGGCCATTCTATTCAGCAGCCTGGGGGAGGGATGGTGTGGGTTGGAGGGGGAGGGTTGATGGAAAAAGGAGAAGGAGGAGATGATTAGCAGAGATTTCCATGCTGTTTTGCAACTACACAACACAATATTAGATTGTGAAAAAGTACAAAATATGATGACTGTGTGGCCATTCATGAAAATTAGCACATTGATGCTCTTTTTTCTAACATTAGGTTAAGTTTTCTAGCGTTGATTCATAGAACGACAAATATTTATATTCAATAACAGTGCAGAAAAACTCTTTTTAATGTGATTTACAGTCAAAAAGATGTGTTTCTGAACATTTTGCTGTAATATTTACATATTTTGAATAAGGGGGAAAATGGGAGATGACTCATTTGATAAGTTCTGAGGTTTTAGAATCACATTGAAACATATACCCTCCATAGCTACAGTATATTTGCATCTGTGGTTCCTGGCAATTTTCTGTTCTCTTTATCATTGTGTCCCAACATTCCCCATAAACCAGCGAACCAGGGGAGGATCCTAAGTGCTTCATTAGCCACACGTTACAGCAGCTGTTCAAGTGCTTCAGAGAATAAATACACACAACAAGAACACAGTTGCACCCGCTCTCCACACATTACAAACACACAGACAGAAAGACAGGAAAGAGAATGAGAGAGCACTCAAATAACCTAACACACAAGTCCACACACACACACACAGTGTACATCAAGGTGGGGGGCATTTCAATAGTTTAGAGAGCACAGTGGACCTTGGCTTGTCTCCTTGAGTCAGCAGTCAACCAAAAGGAAACATGATGGCAAGATATTGACTTTTTCACTGTCTGCCTAATAACTGTATTTTGGAGTACATGTAATCTAATGCTGTAACGTGTGCAGACTAAAGTGCAGCCTTTTGGCGGTGGCCACAAAATGCACTCTGAAGCCTTCCATGCCCATAAAAATCTATTTCAGTCCTGCTCTATAACCTTTAACTCGAAATTGCGCTGCGTGAACAATGGGAGGAAAAAAACTTTGCCTGGACTCAACACATTTTTCCATTTGCAGATAGAGTGAGATGAAGAGGTGAACAAGCAGGGAGATGAATTACTCGATGCATTGGGGATGCCGTGTAGACGCACTAACCTCTTTAGGTCAAGGCAAGGTCAAACACTAACATACACACACCCCTTTGCATTAGGCACCATGGAAAAGGTGAAAGGTCACCTACACTTGCCTACATTAGCAAAATTGAGTCTTGCATGGCTTATGCAAATGTAGAGACTGGGGTTCTAAAAGAGTGGCAGCTAGACAGCACAAGTTGTGCTTTATTTCCATTAGCATATTGTCAACTAATGGTAATGTATACATATTTGACAAGTCAGTTTACCATCAGCACAGGGAGAGGGTGGCATTTCCCACTGGGCTCCAACTGCCTGATTGGACAACAGCTGCCTGTCTCAGAACCCCTCAGAACAAACAGTAAACGAGAGGCAGCCGCTGCAGTGGCCCCTATTGGTCGACTGGACTGCTTCTTGCTCTCTCAGGCTGATTTAATTGTAAGGATGGGTGATGGAGGGGTTCAGGCCCAGGGGTCAGTGGGTCAACCTTATTTTCTCACCCTGGCTTCCTGGGCCCGTGGAGATGGGGGTCAGTATGTCAAATTAAATCTCATTCCTGGGTTTTCCTCCCTGCTGTCATGTATATTCATTGGAGCTCCAGGTGCCTTCCACTTCTGGAAATTCACAAAAAGGTTAACTGCTAAAATAAATAATAAAAAAATGCCCCCTGTTAAAACCGCTGACCTTGTGGAATAAGCCCTTGTGCCTGAGCACTCCTGGAATTCTTCTTTAAATATAAAGTCTTCACTGTATAAAACTAACACATAACCACCATTTTGCTTGAAAAAAATGTCATCCTTTTCTTCCCCCCAAACAATGCACCTGATACCTCGATTCACTCTTTAATGTACTTGCAGACACATAAAAAAGTTAAATCCTTCCATCTCTTATAAAACAGTACTCTCTGCTCTAGATAATGAATTCATATTGCATCCCAATAAATTAACGCACAGCTCTGTGTTCATCTGCTTTATGCTCTATGTTTCAGATGGATATGTGCACCTGCACGATAGGGCACCTGCACTTGGCTTATTAAAGGCTATATATTAAAACATTGGAGCACAAGATGGCTCCATTTAGCTTTTATTTCACAAATTCAGAGTAAGCTTAACCCTGGTTCAAAGGCCATCCTCAGGGTGACACTTAGCATAATTGCATAAGTGTCTTAACTGTTTCCCCTCCAGCTCTATGTGGTCATTTATAATAAATGTGCTGGCTAGAATCCCCTTAACTCATTCTGCTATGACACATTATACTACCGCTATGCTTATGTTTTTAACAAGGCTGCATATATTGATTAATGATACTGAGGGAATACTAACCATTTAAACCTGGTGTATTAATCAAATAGTCTAAAATATTTCTATAAATATTCGTAATCTCTGGCGGGACAGGTCCAATTTAAATCTATAAATACAACTGTATGGAGAAAATGAATTATGAGCATTAAATAGTTTGACAGCAGCAATAGTTCCAATAAATAATTCAGTATGTGGGGCAGGTACTAATTAGCTTGTGTGTTACACAGACAGAGCAGACAGGAAAGGGTTTGCTGAACTATCTGAGACTTGATGCTGTAAAATCTATAGTTCTTCCTTCCTTTCTCAAGGTAAGAGCTTTTTCACATTCTGCTGCCTGGCTGCCCAAAGGAAAAGCTCTTCTAAGACACAGTATCTCCCCTTCTCTCTTTTTCTCTCTCTGTTCTTCCTTCTTTTGTTCCCTTTGTACCGATCAAAATTCATGCTGAGTAGTAGGTTATAGACCCGCAAACGCACACTGCGCAGTTTGGTTTTAATCTGATTCCACCTGGCCCTCCTAACAGCATTTCAGATCCCTAATATCATTCCACTGGTGCTGCTGTGACCAGGATTAGCTGGCCTAACGATCTGGCAGCTCGTCTCACACTCGCTGTTCAAGAAGAGAACTGCCGAGCTCTCATTCCTCTCGTCTCTACACTTTCCTCGCCTGCGAGCAAAATTCTGAACATTGGCTGACACTGCTGTAAGAATGCAGGGAAATTCAGGATCTAATTGAGCCAATTTGTAAGTATTCCTGCTGAGAGCTACCTGTCCACTTCAGGTGGATCTTCACATTGTCTCCTGTTCTCTGTGTGACTCCAGCGCTTTCCCCGTTTCATGTTTAAGTCACAAAACCAAATCTGTGACTGAAATTCTACCCACAGTGAGCGAATGTCTGACAAAAAATTCTTTCATTCAAGGTGCCACCAGAAGCCAAAAGCACCATTTTATAACGTTTGCTCACCTCATCCCAGAGTGTCACATCCCTACTGATCAGACTGTGTAAGTGACGGGGAAAGGGTTGATTGTGGGGGTTGACATCTAAACGCAGGGTGATGGTGATATCAGATGCCCCAGCAGGGGCAGATCTGTCTCGAGGGCCTCAGGCGATGTGGCCTGATAAGCCACTAGCCCCGGAGTCAGCGCTGGTAGGACAAACTCAATTAGCTCCTGACAGACCTCCTCTCAGCCCACCACAGCCAGAACCCACAAGCAGCTGCTATGCTGACCTCTCCTCCAGGGGCCACTGATGCCTTTTACTGCTCCAAAACACAGAGTCAGGGACTCATTTTTAGGACAGCACTGACCAAAAACCTGCACAGCCCCAGAAAAGTCACAGGAATACATCTAGAAGCCTGTATGCTACCTAAGGTGGTCTGTGTGTGTTCTCACAGGGGAACATGTAAATGAAAATGGATTGAAGCTGAGGGAGGGGTTGGTGTGGCCCTGTGTGGCCCTTGAGAGAAAGGAAGGGATGGAGATTCCAAAACACACTTAGCTATGGATGGAGGATACCTTTTTGTGAAACTGGTTCCGGGTTAATGACCGTCAAGGGAATGAGAGGCCCAAAGACTCTTGGGGCAATGTGTATGTCTGTTGCATAAGTTGATGAACACTGTGTCTGAGTGTGTTGTGCACCAGGCAGAATATGAAAGATGGAAATACTGGGAGGGTGGGAGGGCTGGTTGACGGCTGTGGTTAAGTTGGAGGCAAGCCTGGGACTCCAGAGGGACCAATTGTAATCTATGAGGGAGAGGCCCCTAATTTTGGAGTTTCTCATTCATTAGTCCTGCTCTGGCAGTGAGGTGACTGAGAGAGAGAGAGGG
>JAPMNP010727503.1:0-15514 GCA_029874935.1 Atherina boyeri
ATGACAACGTGTATTTTGTATGTGGACCTATTTATAAGCTAAATATTCTGGGGAGTCCCATTTTTACAAACAAAACAATAATGAAATGCAAATAATATAATTTCCCTTGTGTGTTGTTGTTGTAAAATTGATAAATTAATAGCTAACAAACATCACTGTAAAGCAAAATAAAATCAGGGGATGAGTCAAACAATAATCTGTCTCCCTGCACTGCGGCCATCTTCAGAAATTCATAATACTTTAGAAAGAGGGTCAAACATATATTGGAAGAGATGTTTAAAGCAATGCAATGCTGGCTGTGGAAAAAAACCAAACCAGTTTTAGCTTGAACTTTCTCCAAATTGATTATAGCACCAGCTACCACAAGTGGCAGGACCTACCTTTGCAAGGAGCGATGACATCGTCCTTTTTGTCTAGATGGTCCTTGTGGCACTTTACATGGCAGCGGCGACATTCAAGGGCCGGAGGTGGTTTGAAGACGCTCCACAGAGGCTTGGAGCAGGCCTCACAGTTGGAAGGGAAGTGATACAGTGTAGGAATGAACTCATGGCCTTTGTGTGGGAGACAGTTGGTCTTGTCACCCTGAGGGACCGTCTCCATGTCTGCCTCTTTTCTGCACTCTCCCTCATTGGCATACAAAATCTGAAAGTGAGGGTCCCATCACAAATTCAGTCAAAGCTATAAAAAATATGAAAGTCAAGATAAAACTTTAGAATCAGGAGGAGTCTCCTACCTGGAATATCCTTGGAATCTCATCCGTTTCAGCTCGGTACACATCTCCTTGTGTGACTGGTCTCACATGGAATAGTTTGCTGCACAAAAAAAAAACAAATAGAAAATTAGAAACTGCAGCATCTCAATGTTAAGTTCTGCCAAATTTAGCTTTTGCTCGGGATATCTGTGGGNAGTACCATCGAGGGGTTAGACTTTTCCTTATCCTGTTCATCATTGTAGAACAGAATCTTCTTACTGCTCACCACCACATACTGAAAATATTGAAAAAACAATAAGAGAAAGCCTGATATAGCCCTCAAGGGCTTGGCAGCATTTGCTCTAGCAGCATAACAAAGTTTAACAAAAAGCAGGTGAGTGGAAACTTGCAGCATACCTGCTTCTTCCATCCATATCGCTTGATATTAGCACGATTAGGAATGGACAGCCAACCTTCCAATCTGGATTCTGAAAAGCAGCACAGGTGCAAAATAAATTACAACCTGTGCAGTGAATTAAATACACAGAAAATCAGGCCATGCAGCGATTAAATCCAAACTCAACTGGGGATAAACAAAAGTTGTAAGTTTAACTGCTACTTTTAACGTAGGATGAACTCATCAGGGATGTCTGAAGGTTTTAAGGTGACTAAACCAGAATGGGTGACAGGAAATTACTGTACAGTAGGTATCCCATGCAGCTGGAGAATATTAGGCAGGGCTATCTCCCTCTTACAGCAAATCAAGAGTGTGTGTAAGTTTCATCCCACACTCCTTTTTCCGAAACAAACAGTTGCATTGCAGATTCTACTTTCTACATCATTTGGAGTTAAAATAAAAAAGGCGAGTGCATGCAGCTGAAACACAAGCTTCACAGGATCAGTGAACTAAAAGGGGGCCTTTCCATTATATGTGGCAGTGTGTTGGAGATCTTTGTGTCAAATATTACTTCTAGTGAACATGCTGACAAAGACAAGTGTTATGTGTTTGAATAGCACAGTGCTCACAATAAAAAAGTTGTTTTTTTCACTCTCAGGACACATTTGAAAGGTGCTGAGAGTGACGTGGTCAACCTCTCACACAGTGTTGTCAGTAAACTGCTCTTATTTAGTTGGGGTTGGCCTCGTGATTTTCCAGCATGCCAGCATTGTGAATTAACATCCTATCAATGTTAGTCATTTATTTTAAGACTACATAGTCAATTTTTAAGAGGTCATTTACTCCCCACTCTACCAGGCTTCTTTCAAAAGTGTGGTAAAAGGGAAATAAAATTCTCCCAACATATACAGCACCTCTGGCAAAAGAATACTTAAGAAAATCAGGGGAAAACGAGACGAAACACAACAGCTGCATCACAGGGCGGGCAAGGAGGACTTGTCCACTGGGTTACTCACAGAGGAAAAGGAATGGGAGTTATAAAGATAAGAGCAAGGAGAACCAACTGGACATGAGGGAAATAAGAGAGATTGATTTAACCACAGAGATCGGCATATATGGAAACACACTTAAAGCAAAGAATATCTATATTCAACTAACAGCTTGTTTAGAAAAGGTTGCTGCAGGTGAGAACAGCAGCTTGATTTTAACTAATTCAATACTGGCTCAGCTTTTCTAGAACTTAAATATTAAAAAACAATTCTTTAAGAGTTGAATCCACATGAAACCTAAACCAATGAGGATGCTGTTGATTAAACTCTGTAATGATAACCTGCTGCACATCACTAAAAGAGACGCTTTGTGATTCTAGTAGAACACAATAAGAGGGATCCTTTTCTTTAAGAGATAATTGCTTTGGATCGTAAAGTAGCAGCCCTGTGGAGAGTCGCACAGACGTGATCATACCTGCGATGTTGCTGTCTGTCTCATCTGTCTGCAAGCTGGTGACACTTGAGTTATCCATGCGCTGTTGCAAATCACTCAGCTTCTCCCGAAGCTGCTCGATGTCACTTTCTTTGCTGTCCAGCTGCATCTGCAACTCGGTGCGATATGTGCATTCCTCTGCCAGTTGCTGTTGGTAGGAAGGATAAAAATTTGGATTAAAACCTAATAAAAATACGCAACAGTCAAACTGGACCGTACTTTGAGACATTAACGTACCGCTTGCATCTCGCTGAGCTCCTTCTGATATTTTATGGCCATGTGGTTAAACTTCTCTTTCTCCTGATTAAGCTCCAGCTGGAGTTTGCGGTTCTCCTTCTCCTTCTTCCGCAGGTCTGCCGTGCTGCCTTTCTTCTTCTGGTCGAGTTTCATATCTTTTCGATTCATAATCTCTGCCAGTTTGTTCACCGCCTGAAGATTTGAGGTAAACATAATAGTTGTAAAGCATCAGCTAAGCATTCTGCCCGTGCTCAGCATCTGCAGTGTGTTTGCAAAAAAACTTCTCTAAAGTATAAAATCTTTACCTGAGTTTTTAGTGTGCGCTCAGTGTTGAGAGTCTTTTCATAGTTGGCCTTTAATGAATTTGTAATCTCTTCCTTTTGTGCTTCATATTCTAAAAGAAAAAAAAAAAAGGACTGAGTTTGTGTGACAACATAAATAAAATATAAGAGATAAAAGGTCAGCATTGCAGTACCTTCATCCTGAACTCGGAGCTTCTCATTTAACTCGGCCTTCTCTTTGCTGAGGTTCTCAACATCTTTGGTTAAAGTTTTATTGGATTCCTCAAGCTGCACAGAAATTTGAAAAAGATCATTTTCCGAACTCAGTTAATTCAGTTGCAGCGATTATAGTGAATTATAATTCAAAGCGGTATTTTAGATTCTGCTCACCCGTGCAATGGTAGCCTCCTTTTCCCCAACATCCTGCTTATGTCTGGCTGCTGCTTTCTTGTTCTCCTGGCTGAGCTCAAAGTACTGCTCCTCCTGAAGTGCCCGAGCAAGCTGCTCTGACTCAGCCTTAGTTACAGTCAAATCCAGCTGGGCAGACAGGGAGTCCCTGTGTTATGGATAAATGGTGTGATAGAGTTAGTTTTTGTCAAACACTTAGGTGGTCAAATAACTCGCAAAAGGTACACATTAAAAGGGAATTCCATTTCTTACCTTTCATTGCACAAATCTTGCACCTTTTTTTGTGCCTCTTGTACCTGCCGGTTCCTTTCCTCAATCTCCTCTTTTAGTTCCTTGACCTGAGTTTTGTAAAGTGTCTTTGGGAGGAAAGGGATTGTTCAGGTCACGGTTTTCAGAATAAAAACCTATACACTGTAACTTATACTTACAGAAAAATACTGTTCGGCCTCAAGCTGGTCCTGAAGTTCCCTCATCTGTCCTTCATTGCCTCTATATTGTCTGTTGACAAATCAACCACATCATTTCTGCATTACAATTTTACTTATTCCTTAAATTGAGAAAGTAAGATATTCTTAAACACTTTCAGAAATTTTTCAAAGACCTTTTCACAAATTTTTTTAAATCTCCACATCCAAATAAGCTCATGCAGTGGAATAAGATGGCCAAAGGATTAGCAAGAAAGTGAATGGAGCCGGACTGAGAATAAAGCCTAATCTTGTAGCATAAACACTGCAGCAAAACAGCTTTGGCATAGTCAGGTTTTAAGCTGGAATAATAGTACTTATTTGAAAATAACAGGCAATTTCAGGGCAATTTACACCTTGACTTCCAACGAGAATTACTACCCGGTGCTGCAATAACAGGAAATAGAGCTCCTGGAGCTCCTGCCAGTTTTTGCAGGGTAAAACAAAGTCCCACAGTGGCTGTTAAACTTATTTACTTTGTAATTATATTACACAATTTACTATCCATTATGTCAATAACTCATTAAGTTTATCTTATTCCAATCGCAATGTTTGAAGTAATATGACTGATATGAGAAAACCAAGAAATCTAATTCTCAATAAGATTAATAATTCTGCTTCAGAAACCTACTTGGTCAGCTGTGCCAGCTGGAACTCCAGTGAGCGTTTAGTCTCTAGTGCTGTGTTGATCTCCTGCTTGAGCTGCTTCTCTGAACACCTCAGACGGTCGACGTCCTGCATGCGAATCTTGAGGTCATTCTGAACCAGAGCACGTTTGCTTGATTCCTGCTCTAGCTGTATCCGTACGTTTTTCACCTGGGGAAGAAACGTGCAAGATTGAAGGACTGCTATAGGCAAAAAAATCTAAAAAACAGTAACATCTCATGTGACCAAAACCATTTACTAACCTCATCTTCCAGCCTTTCTTTTTGTTTCATCAGCTGCTCCATTTTCTGAACAGACTGCTTGAGGTCGAACTCTAGCATTGAGCACTGCTTCTCCACCTCCACAACTCGACTCTCTGCTCTCATCCTCGCTCCATTCTCCACTGACATCTTTTGTTGAACAGCTGGAGCAGGACAGAGACATTGAAGCTAAATCAAATCTTTGACAACCAATTGCAGAGTAGTAAGGGGAAACTTAGAACCTAATTTGATCATGTCAAAAATCCGGTACCACTTTGAATCTCGGACTCATTGCAAATGAATACTCAATACATCAACTATTCCTAATTTTCAGTAGCAATAAAGATGACCAGAAGAACAGATACGTCAAGAAAACGTCCTGGTGTATGAGCTGGAATATTTTAAAATATCAGGGCTGAAAAGTTTTTGTCGAAATAAATAAATAATATAAAAATAATAAAATAAAAATCATTCAAAATTAATAAAATTAAAAAGGGTCTAAAAGGNACAGTCCAGTTTTCATATGCAAAAAGCCATGTCGCGACACGCTCACTGGATTACACTCCTTGAATTCCTCTACCCAGACAGCACCTGAGGTCATTTCTGATCACAGCAGAAAAGAGTGATGATGCTTAAAGAGGGTGATGGAGTAAAGAAAGTTCCACAAAATAAATGTGGCAATACAATAGAAAGAGTAAGAATGTGTGACTTGAAAAGACAAAAATAGAAATTCTAAAAAGGAAAAAGAAGCGAGGAAACAATATAGAGGGCATGCTCTGACATGAGACTGGCATACCATTCATGGCAGCTGATTTGGCTTCTTCAATAGACTCATATTTGTCAGTGAGCTGTGCCCGCGTCACCCTGTGCTCAGTCTGTTCCTGCTCCAGACGCTGCTGCAAGGTCTTCAGCTTATAGTTCAGATCTATCTCCAGGTTGTTCTTTTCCTAAGGGGAAAAGGAAACAACCAGTTCACACAGATGATAATGAAGAGAGTACAAATTAAACAGCCATTCCTAATCTAAACACTACTGCTTCAACTAGTGGCACTTGTGCCAACCTTCTCCAGGTTGTTGCTCCTTTCCTGCGCCTGCTTGCGTTCTGCCTCGACTTTGGAGAGGCTGAGTTTCAAGTTTTTGTTGTCTTCTTGCAGTCCAGCCAATCTCGCTGAGAGTGATGCATAAAGAGAGTCAGAAACATGGAATAGCTGATGTTTTTTTAAGTGAGAGAGCTGAACTTTCAGTCACCTTGGAGTTCACTGATTTCCTCTGAGCCCTGGCTGTAGTTCCTTCTTTCCGAGTCCAGGGTGCTCTGAAGAACCAGGAGCTCCTTCTCTAGCTGTGCCTTCTCTCCATCTGCTGAGCGGCTCCTCTCCTGCAACTCGCGGTTCAAACTCTCCAACTGGCTCATTGACTTTGACATCTCTGTGTGGCTCTTCCTCAGTCTTGCTGCAGTGTCTGACTCTGCACGCAGCAGGTCGTTAGCCTCTTCCAGCTGTCAGCAAAAACAACATAAAATAAAGTTTAATGTATTGTCCTCCTGGGACATGGTCCTGGCAGTTAACAGGCATAAGATGTAGAAAATTAATGGATGACCTTCTCCTTGACTAGTCCAGGATTTGTATGCGTGGGTGTGAGAGAGAGAGAGATTGTGTGTGTATGCACACATCCACAACAGTTTTACCTGATTCTGCAGCTGGGCAATTTTGTCATGTGAGGCCTGCGAGTTCTGACTGATCTTTTTCATGTCTTCCAGCTGCTCCTTCAATGTTGACACTAGGAAAATCAAAATGTTCATTAAAGTAATCCTCTTTTAAGCTTCAAATCCAACCAAGTCTATCTAAAAATTTCTGTCATACTTCTTACTTAGACAGAAAAGAAAAGTATTGAACTGTGAATTTTTAACGGTCATTAGTAGTAAATCCCTAGGTAAGTCATACAAAATGTTTATGTTTTTAATAAAAGGTTACTATAACTGTGGTCAGCAGCAAGACAAAGATCACACCACTGAACACATGTTCAGTGGTGGTGGATGAGTGGTGGATTACCATGCAAAAAAACTATGTTCGCATCCCGACTGTATTTGCACTTAAAAAACTTTAAAAGAGTGTCTAACGCCTAAGTCAGCAGCACTTCATTATCCTTACCCTCATTTTCTAAATTGCGTCTCTTTTCTGCCTCTTGGTCAGCTTTTCTTTGGGACTCAGTGAATCTGTGCTGCAGCATAATCTTTTCCTTCTCCAGTAGAGACATGCTGGCTTCTGTACTCTTCCTCAGGTTTGCCTGTGGCAATAAACAACAGAGCAGCTGTGATGTGGAGGGAACCCAACCTTCATTTAACCAAAGGTAATTGGCAGAAAGATATTCAACTTTGTTGCTCATTCAAAGCATCTCACAATACTGTATTATCATCATTCATTTTTCCTATCATCATCATTATTATTGCTGTTAATTCCACTGTGGCTGTTTTAAATGACAATGATAATCAAATTGGATACCACTGTGAATTTCTGAGAAGTCAAATTCTGAGATAAGAATTAACCTCCTCATCCAGTTCTTTCATGATCTTCTCAATCTTGGTGTTTGATGCCCTAGAGAGAACAGAAGGACAGATTTGTTTTTATAATCAAATTTCTCACATCATCAAATGATCAAGTTAAGGAAATCTGTTAAAAAAAAATTCTACAAGTAAGAGTTTGGTTTCCCTATTAAAAAAAAAAAAAAACACTACCAGGAGAAAAATGATACATGTAAAACTTACACATCTATGGATCTTTATCTCATTAGGACAAAAATAAATTCAACAGGAAACACAGAAGAGCATGCAAATCTATTCCGCCAAAATTCAACCTATCTTTCCACATCCCTGCTGGGCTGAAGCCTTATTTCTAACTAAATTACAGGTAATTACATACATCTTTTTAGTACTTTGTCTTTGGCTAAAAGACAAAAACAGTATAAATTATTTATTGCACACCTGCATTTCTGTTCCAGCTCGTCTTTAAGTTGCATTTCCCTGTGGAGCTGCTCCTCTTGTTGGTAGATTTGTTTCTGCAGGTTCTCCAGCTGGACAGAAAAATCCTATTTGAATTTACGAGATTAGGTAATAGCAGCAGATATTTTATATGCGATCGGCTTTCTTTATAAGTGCACGCTTCTACTTACATGACTCTTGTCCTCTTTTGTCGAAGTGCCACGTTTGTCACTCTTCTTTGTTGCAGTTGAGCTGCGCATGATGCTGGAGAAAGATAAAGGAGTATTTTATTATGGAGATAATTAAGTTGAAATATAGTTTGTTAACCAATTTCTAACATTTACTAAGGGTTGCAAGGAATCGGGAAAAACTATTCTTAACAGTGATTGTAATTACACTTACAATATAACATCATAACACTGAGAATTTCCCTATTGTGGGATAATAAAGGTGGATCTTATATTATCTTATCTTAATTATGTCAGAGTCTAAAATCTGGTAGGCTTACTGTTGATTGCTGTAATATGTGAAGCCAACAAAGGGGAGTTGGTTTCCCACAAAGGCCTTTGGTATGGGAAAGGTCTCTTCCTCTCCCCGATCCTCCTCAATGTCATCAAAGTTACTGGTGTCAACATCACTGCTCAGTTCAGGCACTACAGGAGCCGCCGCTACAATTGATACAAAGATGAGAAAGATTCATCACGAACTCTTCACGTACAGTATCAATTTGCTGCATGTTAAGTAGGGATGAGAACCTTTTGGCACATCATGATTTGATTATGATTCAGATGGCCACAATGTGACTACGAAAACATTATTGATGCATCTTTTGTTCCTGTGTGACTACTTGACTACAAATACTTTCCGAGTGGAAATGTTTATGGTTTCTCATATTTGTCATGCAAATGACAAAAGAAAACTTTGGTTTCCACAACATCAGAGCAAAACATGGAGCTGCATCAGACAATAAATAAATAAATAAATCAACTAAAAAAATTTTGAATAATCACAACATATACGTTTCAAAACAGATTTCAGTTTACAAACCAGTAAATAAATATTTAAGCTTTTCTTGACCCAATCCAGATTTGGTTTACACTGGGGAATAGATCCAAATCAATATTTCGCCATCAACTGCGTGCTTAAATTCTAAATATGTAATGATACAGTTTTTAAATGCCACAAATCCTGTTGGTTTAGGAGACTCTGGACAATATTAGAAATGTTTATGGGTTGCAAGAAGAAATAGTCAGGTGTGGAGATATTTTAGATTCAATTCAGATGATCAGGAATCAGGGATAGACAATTAATACAGTGTTGAATGAAAAAAAGGAAACATTCAATGAATGAAAGATGATTGGAAAATTTGGTTAGTAAATTACGATCTGTTGTAGCAACACTACACACAACATTTAGAAAGGTGGTTATTACAAAAAGAAATGAAATCTTTTATTGGCTGTTATTGTGACATCTCACAATAGAACATTAGCAGCTGCTGTCATGGCATAAAGTGTCAAAATGTGTGCACATGTGTGTAGCAAGTTTTTCTACCTCAATCAGCTAGAACAAAGTTTGGGGTATCATATTTGTTGTCAGGAATTGTGGAATTTCAATGGTGTTGAATGTAATACCAAATATCTGGTATCACAACACTCTAAGTAAATTCAAAAAAACAACAACAAATGCTATAATAGTACTATAATACTCTTTAAATCAAAATATATTCTTGATGGTAAATATTTTTCATGGTAAATCGAATGTATCTAATTGATAAGGTCAGTTAACTAATAATAATAATATTTTGGATTATTTTCTTATGCCATATTTACTGAAGATGACCTATTGATATATAGGAGAAACAAAATAAGTTGTTCAGTTTTTGCAGACAGCTTTTTTTTCCAGGAGGACAGATCCATTATGTATCCCCTTCTAACACAAGGGAAAGCTGTTGGCTGGCAGAGCTGGTCAGCCACTGAAACGAAAGGGGTGTCCAACACCAAAGTGCTGACTTCAGCCTAGTAAAGTATTAAACAAAAAGCCACTAAAGAACAGACCGTAGCTACTGGATTTAGCCCTACATTTCTAATCACTCTCTGCCACAGTGTCAATCCCGGTGTATTAACATTTGCGTTGAACTGCTTCCCCATTGCTGGCCTCAAAAATGCTGTGCTGCCAATTATTACCCTGAGCAGGAATCACGTTTAGTCTTGGAAAGGATACTGAATGAATGGCTCGTCTGCAAGAATTTCCTGCAACTGTCTGCAGTAGGTCAAATGGAAAACATGATCGCTGGCTACATGATTGAAATAGCAGTGGCTCTAACTGCCAGATTCAATCAGAGTTGTGAAAATCAGAGATCTTAAAAGTCAAAATGACTTACTCTCTCTGATATTTTCCCATGTCCACTGATCATTCTTGAAGAAAGGATGCCTCTTGATCTCATCTACACCATTACGGCCAAGTCGAACTTCCCTGTAAGGACCAGGACAATCACAATTTGATTGTTTATGACCTTAAAAGCTTTTTTATTTTTTTTTATATGTTTTATGTTACCAATGCAGCACTGGAAAGAGAAGCATTATTTGTGTCACCAGGTATCTTTCCACAGAGGGTCAAATGCATCTGGTTACAATTAATGCCTTAACACAATCTGTCACAAACTCACCTGTCAGTCAAGAAAGCACAGATGAGATTTTTTGCATCATTGGAGATGTCACTGTCATCCGGGAAGGTCAGGGCATTTTTGTGGTTCATAATTTTGCTGTAGGTCCCCACCAAGGAGTCTGCATAGAAAGGAGTATCGCCTGTGCACAGGACAAAAAACAAAGAAAAGAGCCCTTCATAAATCCTGTTCATCTGGACGATTTCAAAATGAATATATCTTTCAAGAAATGCTTCATCATAACTCACCAACAAGCATTTCGTACAGAAACACTCCTACTGACCACCAATCACACTCTCTGCCATAATAGCCGTCTCCTCCTTGGGATTTTAGTACCTCAGGCGAAATGTAATCTGGAGTTCCCACTGCTGTGTCGCATCGTACCATACCATCCTAAAGGGAAAAGGTATTTTTTAAGTCGACAGTTTTACATTTCTTCATCAAATTTTTTTTTTTGACAAATCATTGAGCAGCTGGAATTACAAAAAATAACAAATCATAAATAGTACATCTCTCTTTTTAAAAATCTTTATCTATGTAGTGAGACGATAAAATTGTCATACCTTGTTCATTTTCATGCAGGTTCCAAAGTCTGCAAGTTTTAAGTGGCCTGCCTTGTCTAGCAACATGTTATCAGGCTTCACATCCCTGTTGAAACAAAAGCATGATGATGTCAATACAAACACATCACATATTCGAGTGAAACGCACATCATTTGGAAAGCTGATAAACAAAAGCATATCTGCAACATTCAAAAGCTTCAGCTCTGCTCTAATGGTCTACTGAACCAGTGAATGTGTGTATGTATTGTTTGTTGAAACAGAAGTGAGAAGAGGAAAACTCCAAATTAGATATTTTGAAGATACAGCACCCAGTTGTAGCAATTGGTCAAATTTGTATAAACCATTAAGGAAGTGGGACTGGAAAGAGCTGGATATATGTTTTCACAAATGTGAGAAATTAAAGGATTTTTTTTTTTTTTTTTTTTAAACAATCACTGCAGCCAATCTGGAAATCAAGAGGATTTCTGGAGAAGAAAAAAAGATGTTGCCGGTCACCTGTGAATGAAGCCCATGGAGTGTATTCCATCCAGAGCTAGCACGACCTCAGCAGTGTAAAAGCGGGCCCACTTCTCTGGGACGTCATAGTTGCTCATTAAGTTAACCAAGTCGCCACCGGGCATGTACTCCATCACCATGTAGAGGTAGCGGTCATCTTGGAATGCAAAAAAGAGCTGGGGAACACAAATTTCTTTTTAAAAAATGGTCTATATAAATATAAAAGGAAAATCAAAACCAATTCATTTCAGACCGATTAAGTTTGTTTCGCTCATATGTAGCATGCATATTTTAGGTATTTTTATACAATTACATGGGTTTTAGGAAGGGGTGCCTCTAAGATATAGCCGATGTGAAAGCCTTAGTTAGCCAAATTTGAATGGCTCCATCCGTTTTCTATAAACTTGGTGCCTTTAATCATACTTTCACCTGTTAACACATTAGAAGCAACATAAAACAGAAGTACAGAAGCGACATATGTTTGTCAGCTGTTGCATTGCTCTTTTTCCATTTTTACCATGAATTCTTAACAGATTTGAGTAAAGCAGTCATCAAGCAAATCTGTTTGGTCAAAATAACTGCAGCTAAATTTGGAGTGTATTCGGATTGTACCTACGTACTGGCAAAGTCTCCTTCTCTGTGCTGGAAGCAGAGCAAAGAGGAGCTGAGAGGGGCTAATTAACACAGACAAATCTTTGAATAAGGTCTAGTTGACAGTTTGACCTGAAAAGTTTTTTTCGGTGTGTGATTGTGTATTGATATGTGTGTACATTAAAGCCATATCAACACAAAGATGAAACTATTTAATTTGTTTTTTTAAGTTTTTTGTACAGACAGAAGCTTTCCCAGAAAGGTGTGCATCCACACAATTCCTGTCAACACTGTAGTATCAATGGCAGGCCTGTGAGTGGCGCTGCAGTGCTGGTACAGAAAAACACAAAAACTGAGAAGAAGAAATGGATCATGCACAGATACAACACAGATGCAAAACTATCTGCAATAAAGAAACAGAGGAAGAAGATGCAGGTCTTTACTAGTGATAGAGTCTCAAATCTGGATACTGACTAGCAAACCGTCCCGCTTTCACACCAGTTTACCCAGAACCAAAGCGGGAGTAGATTATTCCACAAAAGTAAACATCAACAGCTACATGGCAATGCAGCTCAAAAGATAGACATGTAGCACCAAGTTCAGCTTCACTTTTTATCTATGTTTTTTATACACTTTTTTTTTTGTCCAAGTCTTTTTTCTGTTGAGGTATTATTTCTTCTCTTTCTAAAGCTTACTGATATTTTGGTCTGCCATTCGTTGTTTTTTTTTTATTTTTTATTAAATCTTTATAGAAACATAGTGTGCAATACAGTACTTGTGTGAAAACTGATAACCAGTATTGTGAATGGGCTCTGTGGCATTTTTTTCATTGACACGTAAAATAAAAATGTGTTATGTTGTACACATGGAAAGGACAAGGGTGGTGTTTGCAGAGCCATTCACATCGTTTTAAAAAAGCACCGGTTTCCGACACCCCAAAACGTATTTGTGAGGGGGAGAAAGGGATTGGAGGCCGAATTGGAGCACAGATTTATAAATAAATAAATAAATAAATAAATAAATAAATAAATAAATAAATAAATAGGAAATGTTTTAGTTAGGGGCAGTCCAAGGTATCTTAGGTATCTCATCACGCAATCCTACCTGCACCACCCATCCACTGTTGGCAAAAGCCATAATGTCCCTCTCTTCCCAGAAGAAAGCAGAGTCAGACCTCTTGATCATCTCGAACTTGCTCAGCAGCTTCATGGCATATACTTTGCTTGTGGCTTTGTGTCTTACCTAAAAAAGATGTGGTGATAACCAAGTCAGACTTTCTACGTACTGTTTACAACCTTAGATATATGCATACGTATGAAACGCAAAACTCAATCTTACCAACTGAACTTCTCCAAATGCACCCCTTCCAATAACTTTAACCACCTCATAGTCCTCTGCTTTCATCCGTAAATCACGAATTTTACCAATGGTTTCTTTGTCTGAAAAAAAAAAACACAAAAAAAGACAATGAGTTAACATTTTAAACAAACTGAGCTGACTTTTAGCTTAAATTCAGCCTTATGCACATCACCTTATGAGACATCAAGTAAAAGCAGCAAAAGCTACATGGCAGAATTAGCGGCTCAGCTAATACAGCGAGCTATCTGATTTCATGATCTTATATCCTTTGAGAGTCATGTGTAATGTCTGCAATTTGAACAGGAACAAAACTGTTGGCAAACACACCATAAAAAAGCTGACAGCGTTTAGGGAAAGTTTGTTGCTTGCTGAGAGTTGGCCTTTCCCCAAAGTAATAATTCTAGCTCCCTTAGGGGAGATGGTATCCACTATTCAGCCAAATTTGGTCATGCTATACTAGGGGGATAATTTTCAATTCACATGGGCTGCAACTGGCACGGAAAAGCAGGGTGTGGGGGTATCTAAGTTCAAATCATCTAAAAATAAACGCAAGTCCTAAACTGTTAGATTTAAAATGTTTTAATCACAGATGTACCAGTATTCAAAGCGTTCATGGGAGCATTATCCACATTTGAAATCCCCCCAAAAATGTAAAATATTATTGTTTAGAAATTGGAGGACTTTGCGGTTGGGCCTGGTTGTATCAAGAGTAATACTGTGTAAATATATTTACTTGCATGTGGGAATATTTTCACTAGGCCCCTGCATACAAACAGTGGAGCCATTGGTTGAGTAGGCTGAGGTGTGGAGCACAACGCATCAGAGGAAATCAAAGTAAAGAGCCCTTCGGGCAACTCATGTTATACTGACAACCAGGGTCTCAGTAAATATCTAGTCCACTGGTCCATACCCATCAGTGCTTAACACAAAAAGACATGACAAAGAGTAATTGAGAAGATGCGTAATGGCAGTTTTTTGCCTTAGGGTTTACAGTAGCTTTGGTTTATATTCAAACACAAAAAAAATCCTTTATCATCAAACATTAAGTGTGTGCACTGCATGCTGGACACCAGTCACTTCTACATAAAATCATTAACCAGTATTGCATATTAATACAGACTTCAGGATCAAATCATTCAATGATTTCTGGAAAGAAATTAAGCAAATGAATAATTGTAAAACCTCGCTACCAACCAATATCGATGGTGTCAGCGGCTCGGAGGAAATTTCTCAGCTATGGAGGGGACATTGCTATGAGCTTTTTAACTGTGTCAAGAGCAACATTCTCACAAAATTCTCTGTGCACCATTGACACTAATGAAGATGTGACCATCTCCTCACAAGAGGTCCATGATGCAATAAGGATGCTAAAAAACAATAAAGCATGTGGTATGGACAAGATATCTGCGGAGCACTTGAAATTTGCCAGCAGGAAACTCTGTCCCCTTATTGCCATCTGCTTTACAGGGTTTTTAGTCCATGGTATTTTACCTGATTCTATTTAGCCAATTATCAAAGATAAATCCAGATTCATGTATTTTTGCTCTTAAAGAGATTCTGGATTTGTACAACAGACAGAATTCCATGATTTTTATGCATTTTATTGATGCCTCCAAGGCTTTTCATCGTGTGAATCACAAAAATTATTTTATAAATTGCAAAGAAGACGGGTTCCCATGTCACTTATAAGAATGCTCATTTTCTGGTATTCACACCAGACGATGTAAGTGAAACGGGGTGACTTTACATCTGCCCCCTTCAACGTATGCAATAGAGTTAGGCAGGGGAGTATTTTATCTCCATTTCTTTTTAATATTTATATGGATGAGTTATCCAACCAACTGAACAGTTGCAGAACAGGCTGTATGGTTGGAGATGCTATTGTGAACCACCTGATGTACACAGATGATCTGGCTGTCCTGTGTCCATCCAGTGCTGGCCTCCAGCAGCTACTCAGAATATGCTCCCAATATGGCTCTGATTTTGACATTAAATTTAATGGAAAA